>PVKB01008593.1:0-14949 GCA_004027205.1 Ctenodactylus gundi | reverse complement strand
TTCTCAAAGAAATGCAGGCAATGATTAGCAAGTTTAAAGAGGATCTTACTAAGCAAATAATGGTCCTAGTGGAGACAAAGCTCACTGAGCATATTGAAGCCATAAAAAGTTGGCTGAGGTAAATAAGGAAATGCAAGATATGAAGGAACATTTTAATAGAGAAGTGGAAAATCTAAAGACTCTAGATGAAATTGAGGACAGAAAAATTACATGTAACAACAGGGAATGGTGACTACGATATTGTGAGGACACAGTTTCAGACCTTGAAGACAATGCTGAGGAAACAAAAGGTATAACTAGGCACGACTCCAAAGTTAGAAGTGAGCAAAGTAGCTGGATACACCAGCTGATGGATGGTTCAAAGAGAACCAATCTCAGAATTATGGATGTGAGAGAAAGAGCAGAAGACAGAACCAAAGATACAAAGAATTTATTCACAGCAATAGTGCAAGAAACTTTCCCTAATCTACGAAAAGAAGTTAACTTTCAGATACAAGAAGCATATAGAACACCAAATAACCTCAACCAGCAATAAGACTCGCCATGACACATCATAATCAAAACCTCAGAAATACAACATAAAAAGAGAATATTAAAAGCAGCAAGAGAAAAACAGACATTCCCTTCCCTTTCAATTTTCCCCAGAAATAATTTTGCTGGATACAACAACCTAGGTTGACACTTACTGTCTTTTAAAGCTTGAAACATCTTGCTCCAGGTTATTCTTGCCTTTGAAGTTTGCATTGAGGCATCTGTGGTAATTTGAATGGGTTTGTTTGGGTAGAATAATGTCTGTCTTTTTTTTTTTTCTTGCTGCTTTTAATATTCTCTGTTTATATTGTATTTCTGGGTTTTGATTATGATATCTCATTGCTGGTAGAGGTTATTTGGTGTTTTGTAAGCTTTTTGTACCTAAAAATTAATTTTCTAGATTTGGGAAATTTTCTTATATGATTTCAGTGAATAAATTCTTTATACCCTTGGTGCTGTCTTCTGCTCTTTCTCCCTCACCCATAGTTCTGAGATTGAGTCCAACTATTGTATCCAACTATTCTGCTCATTTCTAATTTTGGAGTTGTATCTAATTATGGCATTTGTTTCCTCAGCCTGGTCTTCAGGGTCTGAAATTCTGTCCTCACAATGTTAGAGTTGACTTTCTGTGCTTTCAAATTTATTTTTCATATTCCAAATTTCCGGTAGATTTCTTTTCAAAATTTCCACTTCTCTATTAAAATGTTCCTTCATATCTTGCATTTTCTTACTTACCTCAGCCAACTCTTTATTTGTGGCTTGCTTCTATATGTTCAGGGAGCTTTGTAACCGTGAAGACTACTCTTTGTTCAGTAAGGGTGTCTTTAAGCCCACTGATCATTGCTTGCATTTCTTTGAGGAGATCTTCTTTGAACTGGCTGTTCAACTCATTTATTTGCTTTTTGATTCCCTTCCCTATAAGTTCCACTATTTCAGGGCCCCTGCCATTCATGTCTGGGGTTACAGGCATTTCTGTGGGTGTCCTGTAGCCATGTCTTCTTCCCATGTTTCTGCTGTTGAGGGACTTCACTTTGAAGGCCCGGGGAGAGGTTTCTTTGAATGGCTGTGAGGTTGTGTGAGGGGAGCCAACATTCCTTTAAGGTCTGTGCTTAAAGTAGGCATGAGGGCAGCTCCGACAGTCTGATGGCCTCCGAGGTGTTCTGTTCATCCCAGCAAAGCTCTCCTTATCGCCGTGGCTTCCCTTCCCTGAGGGTGGGGCGCTCCTTCTCAAGGCGTTCCCACTACACCCAAGTCGTTCTGGAGGTCAGAGTCCTTTCTCTTCTCTCTGCAACTGTATCTTGTGCCAGGTTATTACTAGGCACTGTTTAAGGGTGACCTCGAAAGCCCTGCTGTGCTCTCCTGAACTTCCTTTTACTCCAGTCAGCCATCAGTTCCGTCTCAGTCTGTTTTGCTTAATGGCTGCTGCTTACGTCATTGCCTATTACGGCGGATCTAGGATCCGGGAGGCTTTTTCCATGGGGAGCTCGCATTGCCTTTGTACTGTGCATTACCTGCAGGCTCATTATTTTGGGAGGCTGGGGCTACCAGCTGCTGTCAATTTGTGCTTCTCCCAGAGCCGTACTTAACTTAGGCAGAGGCTTCGGACTCCATGTGGGTTTTCCTCCATCTGCACATGCCAGTGGCTCCAAGCCTTTCACCGTGAGCCTGCGGTGGGTTCCTGGGCTGTTGTTTTTTCTCTGCTGCTGTGTTTTTGAGGTTTCTGGCCTTCTGTGGCCTCCATGCAGTTGTTGGGGTGCTATTTCCTGTCCTGGCTGTGTTGAACAGGCTGTTTTTAACTATAACTTCAACTTTTTAAGTGAATCCATGAGGAGACACTGTGCAGCTCTGTTACCTGGGTGCCATATTGACAGGAAGTCTCTGAAAGATGGAAGTTTTTAATAAAGCATGAGTACAGTTCATAGAAAATATAGTAGAGCAGTATGGAGATCTCTCAAAAGACTAGAAATAAATGTCCCCTGCGATCCAGTGACACCCCTCCTGGGAATATAACCAAAAGAGGCCAAAACAACACATAACAGAGATATATGTATACCCATGTTCATAGCAGCACAACTAACAATAGCTAAAATATGGAAGTCACCAAAATACCCACCAACAGACCAGTGGATACGCAAACTGGTATTTATACACAGTGGAATACTATGCATCTATAAAGTTCAACAGCGTGGAGGCTTTTGCATGTAAATGGAAGAAACTTGAGAACATCATGCTTAGTGAAGTGAGTCAGAAGCAGAAGGTGAAACATAGAATCGTCTCTCTGATACGAGAGACCCAGATCACAACTATCTCATGGAACTTAAAACGAAAAACAAAGAGGAACAGGGGGGTAGGGCGGGGAGGGAAGCTGGTGTGGGTAGGGGGAGGGACAAAAGGAGAGTGGGAAAGTCCTTGTCACCTTGACAAGACACAAAATGCTCAACTTCATTGTAAACCTTAAATATTTTTGCGCTTATACGTATCAATAAAATGGGGAAAATATAGTAGATATTAATCCAACAATATGCGAATGATCTGAGTGCACTAATAAAAAGATTGTTGGAGTGCTTTTTTAAAGAATTCAAATGTCATTCTTAAGTTACTTTGAGTCAAATTGGGCTCTTTTTATTTTTAAAAAGGCTGAGTACCTTTTCTACTAAGTTTATATGCATACAATATAAGCTTAAATGGGAGGAGCTTTTGTCAGAATGGTGACAGACAGTGTGAGGGAGTAACAGTGAGAAAATGGAGGTGCAGGAAAGTGCACATAAAGTCACCTGGCATTCAGAGCTCAAGTGCTCTTTAAAAACCGGAACTCACTTTTTTGTCATCTTTAGGAAGCAGGGGTTAATGATTACTACTTCCATTTCACATTTAGTGGAAATTATTAAGCAAGAGTTTTCAGTGAACTCTAGACATTAAGTCCAGCCCCCTCTCACATGGTCTAGCCCCGTGATGCATCCAGCATCCAGCCAGGTGCCACAGGACTTGCTCTACTTTGCTCATCTGCTTTTGCCAGTCACTCCCTCATCCTCAGCCAGTTTCATTGTGGTTCTCTAGGAAAATAGGGACTCATTCCTAGCTTTAAATCATCAGGCTTCTAGATAAGGATTCAGCAAGTCACTAAACAGAAATGGCACTTACAGGAATCCTTAGCAACCCTGTCTTAGCCTGCTTCCTTCTTGGTCCTGCTCAGAGTTGTCTTGTTGGCAGGCAGCCGCCTGTGAAATGTGCACATTTGAAAGCAAATGGTTCCAGGAGCTCATAATTGCTGCCAAACGTGTGTGGATTTTAATAGCCAATTTTCATTAGCCTTGTGTGAAATCACCTGTCTCTGTGTTGTTACCCAACTAAATTGTCAATTATGGTGATTAACTTTGGCTCTCGCTACCATCTCTGGTAAATTATTAGCATTATCTTTGAGGCTGAACTAAGAAAAAAAATCATTCTGTAGGTGGAAGTGAGCACTTTGGCGTCGATGTATGCAGCAGCATTTTTCTTTCTTTGAGCTGAACCAAAACACTTAAGTCTGTCATTTCCAGTGTGCTTTTAGATGTCTCAAGATAAATCAGCTCTTTTTTGTTGCTGAGTTCCTTGTCATCAAAGAGGTTCCTGACACCCTGTCTTTGGAAACATATCGAGACACTGGACTAGATAATTAATGCATTTAAAGTGCTTTCAGCAATGTTGGTGTTACCAAATATAATATGAAGAGGCCGTGTAAAATTTGGGGATGGGTAACACAGAAAGTGATGCCAGTGGAAAACTTGAGACTTCGGTATGTGACTTTTTTCCTGCTTTCGTCAGCCTTACTCGTTTCAGGCACCTTTTTTTGGTGTCTACTACATGGACTTACCTAATTGTGCTTCTTGACTAATACTTTACTCATCCCGAAATTTAAATGAACAATAATGAAAGTCAAGGAAGCCATCATTCCCTTTTCTCTTTCTTTACAAATTTTAATTTAGTAAAATTCCCAAACCCATTTCTGTTATGCTTTTATGGGATTTCAGGACATGGGAAAATAATGAAAGCCATTTTAAATTTGTATCACTAGACATCATCTCTAGTATTTGAGTGCCATGTGTGTCTCCAAGGCTTACGACAGTCTTAAGGCTTGACGGTTTTCTTTATCTTTCCAAAACCCTTGGAGGACACTAATAAGAGATTTTTTATTCTAATTTAATGGGAAAAAAGAAATTAAGTTATGCAAGCTTAAGGGATACAGAAAGCGAATCAGTGACTGTTTGCTGCCTTCTGGGGCAGAAGAGGGATAAAGCTCTGTCTCAGACAGTCCTTAATAAAAATACCTCAATGCATAACCTTGCAAAGATCCTCTGGTGTCTAGACTGAGGCTGGCAAGTGTTACAAAGAAATTAACTTCCTGGGAAGTTTTCCTCCTGGCTCACTTTCCTGTTCCCATTCAGTGTTTAGGTTTTTTTTGTTTAAAAAGGCCTGATTATAACAAATGTTTACCTTTATCACTTGTCTTCAAAGTCTTCTGTACTCAAAATTACTGATGGCATCCTTGTAAGACTCAAGGTCACAGATCCAGGCATAGTAAGAACTGAAATGTGATCTGTTACAGAGCTTTTATAACTTCCATAGACAGATGTTTAGAAGGTCCTCTTGTGGTAGAAAAATATTTTATTTTGAATTTCCTCAAAAGGAGACTGTGACTTAGAATGTCACCTAGGAATAAAGGAGGAGTACGCATTAGAGCTCAAACGTGTTTTCTTCTGGGATGCCAATTCTTCTTTTTTTCTTTTGCCAGTGCTTCCTTTCCGAAGTTTCTCTGGCAAAATACGGGGTTCTCTTTCCAGCGCTCCCTTTGTTCTTTGTTCTTACATGAGCTACAGAATGATTCCAAATTGCTGTCCTCAAAAATTGGTCAAGAGAAAGCATTTTCATTTGCTACACAAGTGAGGGGAAGTTGGTGAGGGCAAGAAAATTCAAACACCCAAAAGCTGTAAAGGTTGAAATTTTTACAGGGGAACTGATTCCAAGTAAAGGGAGCTGCTCCCATAACTTGGATGTGCTCCGAGGGCTGAGTGGTTTCTCTGTTGGACAGTGTCACCGTTTGGATCTGGGATGGCCCTGAGTGTTGAAGTTATGGTGGGTAGCAGGCAGCATTATTGGGAGGCAGTAGAAGCTTCAGAAGGTGGTCCCCAGTTGGGAGAGGTGCAGTGCCAGGTGGAGGGAATATGGGGGCCCTCTCCGCCTCTCTGGCCGCCACGCTTTACCGTGCCCCTCCCACTGTGATATTCACCTCAGGTTCAGAAACAACATCCAGATGACCAGGGGCTGAAACCGCAAGCCAGAGCTAAATCTCTCCTCCTTCACATTGGGCATCTCAGGTCACAGGAGTGGAAAGCTCCCACAGACTGCAGTCCCCACATTCACAGAGTTCCCGTGCCAGCTCGCAAACGCTCATGCTTCGCGGCAGCGTCGGGAGGTCTCTGGAAGAACTCATAGTTTTCCTCTGGGCTGTGTATACTCCCTTCGTTCAGATGCTGTACTGCGTTCCTTCTTTTCCGTAACTGGATTGCAGCGTGTGGCACAAAGGATGGCCGGCCAGGGCTGCGTCATCACGTTCTATCTACAGAACTCTATAAGTCAGTTGGGAACTGATATTGAAGGGCAAAACAAGGTTAGATATCTATTTTCTTCCTTTAAAGTTTGCACCCTTAAGTTGGCCCTGATGGTACAGGCCTATAATTTCAGCACTCTGGGAGGCTGAGGCAGGAAGATCCCCAGTTTGAGCCCAGCCTGGGCTACTTTGTAACTTAATTAGAATCTGTCTCAAAATCAAATGGGCTGGGGATGTAACTCAATGCGGAGGCCCTGGGCTAGATCCCAGTACCACAGTAAAATCAGTTAATCAATACAGATTGCACCCTTCATGTGTATTGGAAGCACTGAAACAAGGCGTCATACTGTCTGTCTTGAGGTTCGCTGACCTCTGCGTCTGCAGTTTCACAGAACCTGTGGCTTTCCCAGGCAGCCTGCGAGACGAAAGATTGCTGCTCTTAGACCCCTCTGCTTCTTTGTGCGTGGGGATCACGGCCTTTCTGGTTATTTAAATTTAGAGCTGCCGTCGAGATTTCAGCTCCCAGTGTCAAAAGCTCCCAGAATTTCCCTGCAAAAGTTCCCTGATTGCGCCATCGCTGCCAGTCGAGGTTTCCGAGGAAATGAAGCAAAGGAGGCAATGGTTGCCATGGTGACTGTCAGGGGAGCATCCATTCGAGAGACAGGGGGAGCGATATTCCAACAGAACGGCCATCAGCTGAGAATGACGTGGTCCTGGAGAACGGCTGGGTTAAGGAGGGGACTTTAGGAATATGGGAAAATTAGAATAAATGCTTTGAGGGCACGGTCATCAGCTGGACACGAGATAGGGAAGTGACTCAGAGCGGTGAGAGTCCAGCGTAGGAGAAATGGCAGGTGGCAGAGTGGACTCTGGGAGCACAGCTTTGCGGCCACCTGCAGGCATTCTCAGCAGTCTACGAATGACAGCGGAGAAAACAGGAGGAATCGCCAGGTGCTGGTGTTGGCAAGAAGGGACATGGAATGAGTGCAGGTTAAACACACCTGTGAGACAAGCACGCCTGGATTCCTACACACATGACTTGGGAGAAGTTCTGCCTCAGAAGTTTGCCACGGCTTGACTACAGTTGCAAAAGTATGGTGGAAAGTAAAGTGTTTCATTATTTACTAAGAATTCCTAAATCACGGAGTTATTGTGAGAGTAGGCTCTACAATTCATTAGGCAGAGACATGCCTCCTACAGTTTATGCTCAGATTCGAACATTTAAAAAATTATTTTCTCAGATTTGAACGAATGTTCACGTTTTTTTGTTTTGTTCTGTGTTCGATTTTGGGGATGAAGCCAAGTGTCTCACTCTGGGCTCCCTTCCCAGACCATTTTTTTGGTTTTGATTTCAAGACAGGATCTCCCCAAGTTGCTAAATTGACCAGGATAGGTTCATACTTGGAATCTTCCTAACCTCACCCTCCCAGAGTACGGGGATTGTAGTCCTGTACACCCATGCCCGGCTTTAATGCTGATGCAGTCTCAAGCCATAACACAGCTAATGTCTTCCTTCACAGCTTTCAGAGATGCTGAGCACACCCGTTACATCTATAAGGCGACTTGGAAACAGGCTTCACATGAGCTTCGTGATCTAACACTGCAGTGGTGCTGGAAGAAGGTCAGGGCCCTTCTTGGCTTCTCTTGTACACAGCCCTCCCTTGACGCTCACCTTTTCCCAGGGGTACCTGGAATCAAGAAGACGTCTCTTCCTAAGAAATAGTCTAGATTTTTCTTGGCCACTGTGGGACCAGCAGGTGAAATGCCTACAGAATGGCCTGAGCATATATGGGTGTGGTGTCTCTTCGTCTTCTTTTCCAAGAGTATCTTCAGCCATATTTCTTTCCCCCTTTCCACAGGATGGCAGAGTTTATCCCCCAGGTTTGAGGAGACCCAAGACTGGCAGTGGAGGCCAAATCTATGTGGTAAATTAGAGCAGAGGCATCTCTCTTTCTTGTTACCTGTTACAGCTGAAGAGCCTGGCACAGCCTGTTTTGTCTCAGCCATTCAAGCCAATCTAACTCAGTATAGTTTAGGCCATTGGGATCATGCTTTATGAACTAGCCTACAGGTATTGTACAGTATTATTTTACTTTGATTTACATTGTCATTTGTCTTTGACCCTCCCAAATGCTCACTGGAGAGGTGACAGCTCTAGGCTGGGGTTTAATCATACCTGTCTCTCCTGTATTAAATAGCACTTTAATATAATATCATTACCAATCCCTTAAAAGTGTTGCTCCTTTATTATGTGTAATATCTGGTGTAATAGTGTTAGAATTTGCCTCCCTGTCATTCCACCAAATGTGCTTCTGTAGTTTTAGATACACTCAGAGTTCCTTTGGGAGTCTGTATTATCAGGATTCTAATGTCTTCCATATACTTACATATTCTTCAGAGGAAATGTCCCACAAGATCCTGTATCTCTCTGCTGAGGACCAGAGTGAACATTTCCCATAAATCGTGTAGCTTAAAACAACCTCTCATAGCCAGTGGGACAAGGCCAGCGTGGACTAGAGCCGGGCACAGCTGCTGTTCGTGGACCTGTGAGCCCCTAGCTTTTCTGGCAGTGGCTCCATTGACTACTGTGTGCTCTTCAACTAAATCTGACATTTCAAAAAATACATAAACCGATATCGAATCTGGTCTTACACCCAACCAACCTTTCTGGCTGTATTTAGATTCTAGGTAAGTAGCTTTACATTTATCCCTGTTGACTACTCCTATTGGTTAATGCTTTTAAAAGCCTGGTTTCGTTGAGAAGGGTATTCTTTTCTCCTAGTGCTATTGTGAGGGTTACATAAAATGATATATGCAAAGTACTTAACATACCGCCTGAAATGCAGGCACGTTTTTACCATTTTTATTAATGTATATATGCAATATATAAGGGTTATAATGAACTTGAGTATTTTGTGCACTTATATATCACATCAATATTGCAGTCCCTTCCCCTCCCTAATTTGGGCCCTCTCCTTCCCCCGTGTAGCTCCCACTGTCACACTCATTTGGTTCTATAGAATGCCTGTGTTCTTGGTTTCCCGAATCAGAGAAACCATGTGACATTTAACATATTTAATTATATCTGACTCAGTCTACCACTCAGATAACCACTTATTAGCTCAGTTTCCCACCCCTAGAATGGGCTGCAGTGGCCTTTTCTCTGGGTCCATCAGAGCCCTTTATTGGGGTGAGTTGCCAAAGGTTTTTTTTTCGGTATCTTACTATGTCTTTGTTAAGATTCTTTAGCGTGGCTTCACCTACCAGTCCACATAAGAAGAGAACTGTAACAATGAAGTTCATAAGGCTAGAAAATATGAGAAAGAGAGAGAATTTAAATTTCATATTCCTTAGCGGAGTACTGAAAGGTAAATGTTTGCACATTCAGAAGACGTTCAGGTTGTCATTGCCTCAGTCAGTTTTCTTAGGATAATCTTACATCTAAGACCATATAGGCAAATCACTGCATTAAACGAGTCCAAGTCTGTATCACATTGCGACATTAAATGACATAGAGAATGCTTAAAATAGCAGTTCATACAATTGCAGCAAACTTAACTATGAATTAAGTAAGCCTATGAGTTCTCCACCCTCTTTAGAATTCTAGGATTTTATTATCTTTTATAGTTTACAGGTAATTTGGGACTCCAAATTCTCAGTTTATTACTCATCCAAATGTGGCATTTTTAAATACCTTGCCTCTACCCAGAAAAGGAAAAATGTAGACATAACGTAGGTGAAAAGACAAGAAATTCTTTATCCTACCCTCACAACTCTGCCAAGTGATATAAATAGTAAGGCCATCAGGTAAGTATTGCAGGTGACCATAAAAGAAAATAAAAGAATTTCCTCTGAAGACGTAGTCAGAAGCATTCATCAATAAGAATTAGCAATGAAGTAGCAATTTCATTATTGATAGTGAGATTTGTTATGTATAAATAAAACATGACATCAAAAGATGTTTTTGTGTGTAATGCAGATTTCCATTAACAAATGAAGTAACATCATACGTGCAGGTATAAATGAATTAAGTATAAAGAAACACTTTTCTGCTGGTGGCATTGCCAGGGCCCCAAAGTCATCAAATCTGTAGTGTTTTCTCAAAGTGTAGCTCAAGGACTTTATGCATTAGAATAACCTGAGGTGTGTATTTAAAATATTTAAAATGAAGATTCCAAGATACTTTTCCAAGCCACTAAATTGGAATCACTAGGCATTAGGTATCTGAATATTTTGACAAGCGCTACAGTTGATTTTGATGTATACAATTTTAAAACATTTTTATTATTTTATGTAACACCTAAAAATTACAGTCATTTCGGGGAATTGGCACACATACATTTCACTTCAGTGTTTTTACTTCCTCTTCTCCCTTGCGCATCCCCCTGTTGTTTTTCTGTTTGTGTCACTGTTCTCTCTTCTTATGTCTGATTGCTCTGGCCAGAGTCCAAGTGTACAGTGTTGACAGGCGGGAAACTAACCACTATGCTAATGAGAAGCCATTCGAGTACTGTATTGAACGGAAGTGGTAAGAGTGAGCACCTCGTCTGCTTCCTGACTTTTGAGGAAATGCTTTGAGGTTTTCCCCATTTCATACGATACTGCAGGGGATTTTGTCATTTTGGGGTACCTATTCTGTACCTATTTTTGTTAGTTTTTATTATGAATGGATGTTGGATTTGGTCAAAGACTTTTCCTGTATCTACTGAGATGCTCATGTGGATTTTATCCTTAATTCTGTTTACATGGTGTATTACTGACATACACATTTTTTTTTTTTTTTTTTTTTGAGACAGGGTCTCGCTCTGCAGCCCAGGCTGGTCCTGAACTCACTATGGAGTTCAGGCTGGCCTTAGGCTCATGACAATCCTCCTGTCTCAGCCTCCCGAGTGCTGGGATTACAGGTGTGCGCAACCATGCCCGGCGTATGTGGTGCTGGGGAATCCAACTCAGGTACTTAGCACTTGACTTCGTGCTTGTTAGGCAAGCTCTTTAACTGCTGAGCCATTCCTCTAGCCCTGACATACGGTGTACACACACACACAGACACACACTCTTTCTCCCCCCGCCCCTCCATTTTCTGGCCACACTGGAGTTCTTTTCACCTTTTGGTGGAAACCTTTTGTTCTCATCATTTTTTATCTCTTCCTTCATTAGACTGACCTTTAATTCTTACTAAAATGTCCTTTACGCTGCAACTTTCCCTGACTGCCCCCTTCTGAGCCACGTTTCCTTGCTGTGTTCTAACACTGCAGTGAATGCCCCATGTCTTCACGCCTACACGCCTTACAATACCATTGGTGTCATCATTAGTCTGCTCTGCGGTGTATTTCTCAGGACACATGGTAGAAAAAGGGTACATGACTTTTATTTCTTCTTTGCACTCTCAGGAGCTGTAATAGAACTTGGCGCATCCGGGCAGGAATTCAGTGGACAATCTACCTGAGTTGAGTTTAGGATGCATTGGCTGTCAGGTTGCCGTAATATAATGACACATCTGAAATCCTGAGATAAGGAGGCTTCAGGTAAATGCTAAAAGATTATGAAGGAATTTTTGGCCACAGGAGAATAGCGCATTGTTTTACAACTTAGAAGATTTCCTGTGTGAAAAACCACCTCCAGGTCTGAACACAGGGGACAGACCCAGCAGGTGTCCAGGCAGTGTGGCAGGAGTGGACAGCCCCGCGGCCTTGTGCTTGTCTGTGGCATCTGGGTGGGGAACGCCTCCTTCCATGTTCCTTCTCTTCCTTCTGTGCGGATTTTCAAGTGTGGAGACGAGGACAGCAGGGAGCGTGGCTCTTGGCCTCTGCGTTTGGTTCTTCAGTCTTGAACCCGCCATCCTTCCTCCTTCGCTGTGCACTCATTATCTCGGTACAGACGCCAGTAGCTCTTCTTCTGTGAATGTAGCTAACCGGAGAGGTTTTGGTTACATCCCTGCCTGGGAAAGGAGTTTACAACACAGACCAAGGCAGGGCTGGAGGAATGGCACAGCAGTTAGGGTGCTTGCCTAGCAAGTGCAAGGCCCTGCGTTTGGTTACCCAGCCCCACATACGCCAATTAAGGTGGTGCACACCTGGAATCCCAGCACTTGAGAGGCTGAGGCAGAAGGATTGGCATGAGTTCGAGGCCAACCAGAGCTACGTGCTGAGTTCAGAACGAGCTTGGACTGTAGAGCGAGACCCTTCCTCAGAAACAAACAGACAAGAAACGGCAAGCAAGCAATAAGGGACAAGTAAGCCACTGAAAGGCCAACGTCCAAAATTGTTTGCTGCGCTGCGGTCAAAGGTGCCCTTGCGGTGGCGCGGATACGGCTTGTCTCCCGAGGTTCCAGTTCTGGAACGTGGTCCCAGAGTGGTGATGTGGAGGGGGCGGGACCTTTGAGAGGTGGCATAGTCACGGGGTTCCACCCTCGTGAACGGATGAGAGGATTAATGAGTGCGGCTCGTGTGACTGGATTAATTCACGGGTCTCTTCTGCGTGCCTCCAGCTGCTTCTGTGCTGTGCTGTGACACAGATGGGGTCCCTCAGCTGGACACTGGTGTGATACCAGGGTGCCTGCATCCTACAACCTGAGAATCACAGGCCATAGAAGCGTCTTTGCTTTGCAGGTTACACAGCCTCAAGTGCTTTTTTTTTTTTTTTTTTAAATAGGCTAGGACAATCATTCTCAGAGACAAAGAAATGTAGTCGACTGTGTTCTTACATTTTCTGTCACATCTGTTTTGTGGTCTACAAAGCCACCCAGCCTTAGGTGACAAGCAGAGGAAGATTGCCGTGGTATCTATGACATCATTTCAAAAACTAAACCAAGAAGTTCTTCATTGAGATAGCCAATGTTAACTATGATAACCATTTGAAATGATGTAATAAATACATTAACGTATTAAAAGAGCCAAGCACATAAAATCAGGAATCTTTCTCATGTAGATACCAGTGTTCGATCTAACCCTTATTTGTTTCCTTTTTTGGTAAAGGCTTTCCTCTAAACCATCCTTAGCTCTTACTTTGCCATCATGCCTTGAGTATGTTATTGGGAAAGTCAGAAACTCAATGCTATTTTAGTATTAAAAGCTTCCCCACCTGCCACAGCGTCCCTTGGCTAAAGCGCAAGTGTCTGCCCTGCCTGACTCTTAGGACTGAACGTAGAGGTGCTTTGTCTTGTGCTCGAGCTCATCTGTTTCCTTTAGTTCTTTCCTTACAAACAACATAAGAAAAAGAGAACGAGTCGTCATGTTAGCTGTCTCTGTCAGCTGTGTGAACCTCTGCAACTGTCTTTTTCATAAAGGAGTAATATTTAATCCTTCTCAGAAAAAGAAATCTGAGCCATTTCTCTTCTGAAACAGCTTTTGCTCACCAGGAAGCCCTTGAGTTTGTGCAAAATGATTTTTCAAAAGCAGTTGCTATACAAAGTTTTTGAAGAAACAAAATACATTCATTTAGAAGAAGCATGAACTTCTTCATAAAATATGCCTTTTAAAAGTGCAGATTAAAAATTTAGTCACATTGGGGCTGGAAGAATGGCACAGTGGTTAAAGCACTTGCTTAGCAAGTGCAAAGCCCTGGGTTTGATTCCCCAGCTGCACATAAAACTGGGCCTGGTGGCGCACGCCTGTAGTCCCAGCACTTGGGAGGCTGAGGCAGGATGATTGCTGTGAGGCCAAGGCCAGCCTGGGCTCCACGGTGAGTTCAGGATCAGTCTGGGCTGCAGAGTGAGACCCTGTCTCAAAAAAGACAAATTAGTAGCAGTCAGGGTCAAGATGGCAGCCAAATAACAGAGGTGCACAATGTTTCCTCACCGACCCACTTAAAAAGTCAAGAATTTAGTCATAAAATGCATGTTCCGTGTAGCCAGGACAGAGAGGAACACCCCAACAACTGAAAGGAGGCCGGGGAAGGTCAGAAATCCCAAAGAAGCATTGAAAGCGAAGACAAAACCCCAGCCGCCAGGGAGCTGCCAAGCTGGCTGCAGATGGCAGGAAGCTGCAGGCTTGTGCAGGTGGAGGAAAGCCGAGTTAATTGAGCCCGGGCATCTGACCGTGCTGGGAGAAGGCGTGCCGCGAGACCTGGCAGGAGACCGTGCGAAAGTCGGAAATCCCGAAGACGTTGGAAGTGGAGGAAAACAGCGCGGCCCTGAGCTGCCAGCACCCATAGATCACAGACGGAGGAAAGCCAGAACCTCAGTCTGGGGTAAGCACGAATCTGGGAGAAGCGGGAGTTGGCAGCAGCTGGCAGCCCCAGCCTCCGAGAGACGAACCTGCGGGTAGTGTATGCTACAAATGCGACGTGCGCTCCCCCTAGAAAAAGGCCCTGGAGCCCAGATAAGAGGCAGTGCTCAGCAGCAGGCAATAACGTAAGCACAAGCCATTTTTTTTTTTAAAGCCCAAGACTGAACCCCTTAGAGTAAAAGAAAACTCAGAGGAGCACATCAGTGCTTTTGGGGTCACCCTTAAACAGTGCCTAGCAAGAGACTGGCGTAAGAGGCAGAGGGAGGAAAAAAGAGGAGAAATGAAGACTGCTGACCTGCCGAATGGCTCTGTGTAGTGGGCACACCTCTGAGGGTGGACAGCCCTTCCCCAGGGAAGTCAGGACAGGTGGGAGAGCTTTGCTGAGGGGGCCACGGGTGAAAGGACACCTCAAAGGCCATCAGACTCTCAGGTCCCGCCACTGCCTACTCCCACCACAGAACTAGGAAGAATTGTGGCACCCCGCCACACACTGCCAAGTTGTTCAAAGAAACCTCTCAGCTAAGCCTCTAAAGTGAAGTCCCTCAACACCAGAAACATGGGAAGAAGACAGGGTAACAGGGCGCCCACAGAGATGACGGAGACCCC
>PVKB01008592.1:0-14956 GCA_004027205.1 Ctenodactylus gundi | reverse complement strand
GACGTCAGGCTGTACTATAAAGCAATAGTTGTAAAAACAATTTGGCACTGGCACAAAAACAGACAGATAGACCAGTGGAGCAGAATTGAAGATGCAGAGAAAACCCCAAATACCCTCAATCACTTAATCTTTGACAAAGGGGACAAATGTATACAATGGAAAAAGGACAGCCTGTTTAACAAATGGTGTTGGGAAACCTGGTCTTACACATGCAGAAGGATGAATCTAGTCACACACCTATCACCATGGACCAAAATCAAATCAAAGTGGATTAAAGACCTAAACATTAAAAGTGAAACACTGAACCTCCTAGAAGACAAATTAGGCAAATATCTAAAAGACATAGCGATAGACAAAGACTTCCTTGACAAGACACCAAGAGCAAAAGAAATTATCCTCATTATTAACAAATAGGATCTTGTCAAATTAAAGTTTCTGCACAGCAAAGGAAACTATCAACATCGTTGAGAGAGAACCAACAGACGGAAAAATATTCATCACTAACATCTCAGATAGCAAGCTAATAACTAGAATATACAAGGAGCTGAAGAAAAGTAAGCCTACCAAAATAAAGGATCCTATTGAAAAGTGGGCCAATGAAATGAAGAGGCAGTTCACTCATGATCTCTAGCCATAAGAGAAATGCAAATCAAAATAACTCTAAGATACCTTTTCACTCTAGACAGAATGACCTACATCAACAAGTCAAATAGTAATCAGTGCTGGCGAGGCTGTGGGGAGAAAGGAACCCTCTTGCACCGCTGGTGGGATTGTATATTTGTACAACCACTTTGGAAAGCAGTATGGAGATCTCTCAAAAGAGTAGAAATAAATATCCTTTTTGATCCAGTGATACCCCTACTGTAAATATATCCAAGAGTTCAAAACAACACCTAACAGAGATATAGGTATACCCATGTTCATAGCCACACAAGTAACAATAGCTAAAATATGGAAGTCACCAAAATACCCATCAACAGACCAATGGATACACAAACTGTGGTATTTATACACAAAGAAACACTATGCATCTATAAAGTCCAATAGGGTGGAGGCTTTTGTGGGTAAATGGAAGAAACTTGAGAACATCATGCTTAGTGAAGTGAGTCAGAAGCAGAAGGTGAAACATCGAATGGTCTCTCTGATATGACAGACTCAGATCACAACTGTTATGGAACTTAAAACGAAAAACAAAGTGAAACAGGGAGTTAGGGAGGGGTGAATAGGGGGTGGGATAAAAGGAGATTGGGAAAGTCATTGTCATTTTGAGAAGATACGTATGTGCACAAAATGCTCAACTTCATTGTAATCCTTAATTTTTTTGCGCTTATACATATCAATAAAATGGGAATAAAACCCAACTGATATTCGTTCATGAGGAAATCCCAAAGAACTCAACACGTATAAGTGGGTTGGTATGAAATATTAAGAAGGCCACTTGATTTTTTCAGTGTCATTCTCTTCTTGGCTAGTAAACAGAACAGATTCTGAATGGAGTCAAAAGTACAACAGGGATATTACTTTGTGTATTCTACATGTCTTGAATGAAACTGTGCATCTAGGTAAATGTTTCTGCAAGGGAGGAATTGAGTAAGAGCTTTCATTTCAATGTGGCTCACTCTGTCTTTCAAACACAGAAAGTGGGTAAGAATTGAAATGTCTTTTGTTTTGGTTAGTGTTAGGATTAGTGTTAGGGATAGGGGTAGGATTAGGGTTAGGGGTAGGTTTACGGTTAGGATTAGGTTTAGGGATAGTGATATGGTTAGTGTTAGGGATAGGGATAGGGTTAGGTATAGGAATAGGGACAGGATTAGGGTTATGGATAGATTTATGGATAGGGAGAGGGTTAGGGTTAGGAATAGTGTTAGAATTAGGGACAAGCATGGGGTTAGTATTAGAGCTAGGGATAGAGTTAGGGTTAGGGTTAGTGTTAGGTTTTAGAATAAGGATAGGGATAGGGTTAGAGTTAGGGATAGGAATAGGGGTAGGGTTTGGGTTAGGGATAGGGAAAGGGTAAGGTTTAGGATGAGTACTAGGAATGGGGATTGGGGTAGGATTAGGGTTAAGGATAGGGATAAGGTTAGTGTTAGGGATAGGGTTAGGTATAGGAATAGGTATAGGGTTAGGGTTAGGGATAGGAATAGAGATAGATTTAGTGTTAGGGGTAAAGATAGGGATAGGTTTAGGGTTGGGGATAGGGATTAGGGTTAAGGTTAGGGTTAGAGTTAGAAATAGCAATAAGGATAGTGTTAGGGTTAGGATTAGGTTTTGGGTTAGAGTTAGAAATAGTGTTATGTATAGTGTTAGGGTTAGGGCTATGGTTATATATAGGAATAAGGATAGGATAAAATTTAGGGTTAGGTTGGAGTTAGAAATAGCGATGGGGATAGTGTTAGGGTTAGGGATAGGGATAGGTTAGGGTTATTTTAGTAGTAGTGGTAGATCTAGTGTTAGGGTTAGGGTTAGAGCCTCATCTCAGGTTGTAAAAGTGAACAGAATCTGAAGTGAAGCAACAAATATAAACGACAAATTACTTCATATCTTCTACTTGCTTTTCAAGGAAATGTAATATTAAAACAAAGTGCATCTGAATAAATTTTTGTTTCCCTAAGTCAACAATCATGGTAGAGGTTTCATTTCAATTTTACTAACTCAGAGTTTGGAACAGACAGAGTAAGTAAGACCTGAAGTCTCTGGTTTTGGGAAAACAGGCATTTTGAAACAACCGCCTTTAGTACATGGACAAATGCCATGGAAATCAAAGTTTGTTTATTGGTTTGTATGAGGTACTAGTGCAACACATTTCGGCTTTTCTTGACTTCTGTAGTGTGGTTTTCATCTCAGGGAATAGAGCACAACACATTCTGAACAGAGGCAACAAGTATAACAGGGAAATTACTTCATACCTTCTACATTTTTTTAAAATGAGGCACAGGCCTAAAACAGACTGTGTCCAGATAAAGGTTTGTTTCCTCAAGTCTCACATCAAGATAGAGCTTTGATTTCAATGTTGCTCACTCAGTTTTTTAAACAGACATAGTAGGTAAGAACTAGAGTCTCAGAAGTTTGGAATAAAGAAGTTTTAAAACAATTTCTTCTTGGAGAAATCCCATAGAACTCAATGCATTTCAATGGGTTTGTATCTTGTATGACACCACCCATCTTCTCTTGATTTCTACAGTGTTGTTCTCACCCGAGCAAGTAAAATCGAACTGACTCTGAACAAAGTAAACGAGTACCACAGGGATAATACTAAGTATCTTCTACATGTTTTGAATGAAACACAGCCTTAAAACAGAGGGAGTCTAAGTAAATACTTGTTGTAAGTATTTGCTGAGTTAAGATAGAGCTTTCATTTCAATGTTGCTCAGTCTTTTTCCCCCTCCCATTTTATTGATATGTATAAGCTCAAAAAAAATTAAGGTTTACAATGAAGTTGAGCATTTTGTGCACCTACGTATCTTGTTAAGGTGATAAGGACTTTTCCACTCCCCTTTTGTCCCTGCCCCTATCCACCTCTCCTTTCCTCCCAGCCCTAACCCCCTGTTTCACTTTGTTTTTCATTTTAAACATACAAAGCACTTAAGAACTGAAGTGTCTTTTGTTTGGGTTAGTTTTAGGGTTAGTGTTAGAGATAGGGATAGGATTAGGATTAGGGTTAGAGGTAGGGATAGAGATAGGAACAAGGTTAGGATTTGGGTTAGGGTTAGGGATAGGGTCTGGGTTAGATTTAGAGATAGGGATAGGATTAGGATTAGGTATAGGGTTAGAGTTAGAGATAGGGATAGGATTAGGATTAGGTATAGGGTTAGGTTTATGAATAGGAATTGGGATAGGGTTAGGGTGAACTTTAGTGGTACTTGTAGGGTTAGGGTTAGGGTTATGATTAGAATTAGAGATAGGGATAGCTTTAGGGTGAGGGATAGGTATAGGGTTAGGGTTAAGGTTAGATGTAGTTTTTGAGTTAGGAATAGGGATATGGTTAGGTTTTGGGATAAGAATAGGGATGGATAGTGTTAAGGTTAGCATTAGTGATAGTGTTAGGTTTAGGATTAGGGTTAGTGCCTCATATCAGGGAGTAAAAGAAAACAGAATCTAAACAGAAGCAACAAATATAAATGAGAAACTACTTCGTATCTTCTACGTGCTTTTCAAGGGAATGTAGGCTTAAAAAGGAGTGCGTCTTAATAAATGTTTATTTCCCTAAGTCAGGAATCATGATAGAACTTTCATTTCTATATTACTAACTCAGTTTTCAGAATAGACAGAGTAGGCAAGAACTGGAGTCTCTGAAGTTTGGAAGAGAGAAGTTTTGAAACAACTAGCTTTAGTACAAGGACAAATGCTATAGAAATCAAAGACTTTATGTTTGGTTTGTATGAGGCACTAAAACAACGCTAACCAGCTTTTCTTGGCTTCTCCAGTGTGGTTCTCAACTCAGAGAGTAGAACAGAACACATTCTGATTAGAAGCAACATGTGTAACAGGCAATATGCTTCATATCTTCTACATGCTTTTGAATGAAATGCAGACTTAAAACAGTGTGAGTCTAGGTAAATGTTTGTTTTCCCAAGTTAGGAATCAGGATTGAGCTTTCATTTCAATGTTGCTTATTCTATTGTTTTAACAGACCAGTTAGGCTAGAATTTGTTGCTTGGGTTAGGGTTAAGGTTAGGGTTAGGGTTAGGGTAGGATTAGGGTTATGGTCTCATCTCTTGGAGTAAAAGAGAACCGAATCTAAACAGAAGCAATAAGTGTAAATGGGAAATTCTTTCACAACTTCTACATGCTTTTGAACAGAATGCAGGCTTAAAGCAGAATTCGTGTTGATAAATGTTTCTTTTCCCTGAGAGGATGAGCATAGAGCTCTCATTTCAATTTTGCTCATTTTGTTTTGTAAACAGAGACAGTAGGTAAGTAGTGGAGTTTCTTTTTTTCAGAAAACAGGAGTTTTAAAAGAACTGATTTTATTACTTGGAGAATCTCCTAAAAATCAATGTATTTATATAAGCTTGTATCAGGAACTAGAAGTAACACTCCTAAGCTTTTCTTGACTTCAACAGTGATGTTCTCCTTTCATAAAGTAGAATAGAACACATTCTGGTCAGAAGCACAGGTATAGATAGCTATTTTGTAAATTCCAAATCTCCTTTTGAAAGTGAACAATTACTTCGGTACCATGGAATTTTGGTTCATCTGTAATAGACAAAGAGGTTATTTGAATCATTTAACCCTTTTTACTTCCTTGAAGCTTTAAATAAATACTTTAATAAATCTTTGAATAAATATTTTACTATTTACCATAATCAGTGGCCTCCTTTCATTTGGGCAGGTGGTAAGTGAAAGAGTCTTACAAATATGTTTTTAAGTAGCAGGTGGCATGGTCAATTACATACAATTTCTGATCAAGTATTTTTTAATGATGCCATCAAATTCCTGATTGTCAACATAGAAACTTTATTCTATAAATCAATTTACCAAACCTTCAAACTGTCTTTGCAATTATTGTGCACTTTACAATATTTGAAATTAGACATAAGGATCTAACTGCTCTTCTTTTTTTCACAGATTAGTGTAGACATCTCTTGTGATAATATGAAAGGATTCAAATCTAATTGAACTTTTTCACATTCAGTATTTATGAATAATGATGTAGTTCTAATTTGTAGCCTAGGCATGCATTACCAGAGCTGTGACGCTGCAAATAGCTTGGATGCTCATAAATGGGTACATTAGCTGCGTATTGACAAAAATTTTGATACACAGGAAGGCAGGAATTCAGTATCCCTCCTGGTACTCAGAAAACCATGCTCTTGTACCTGAGTCCTCATTGCACTCCACACAGGCCAGATGCTGGGATCAGGGCCAGAAATGTTTTTCGACTCCCTTATATTATGGAAGCTTCTTGAAGCTTCCTTTGCTGGCTCACTTCTCCATTTCAGCAGCAGTCCTGAGCTTCAGATCTGGCTTCTGACATACCTTGTCAGATCGTCCTCTTTGTATTCTGCTGGCACACAACAGCAATGGCAGGCATGACATCTCTCAATGGCCTGAGGAAATGAAGCACCTTTGGCCCTTTTCCTCTCCAGCATTTTCCAAGGAGCCTGCAAACTGGAGGTGCAACTAAACTACCAGCTTTGGCTCCCCTAGACCCTATCTGGTTGCCCAGAGGCTAAAGGTGCCAATGACTCCTGGTACCTGTTGATGGCCACACACGATGAAGACCTCTGATTTCAATGAACATGTTTCTTGTTCTCTCTGAATCATTAGAAGATTAAATTTAAAAAATCAAACATTCCTAGGTTCTAGTTTTGTTATTTTGCTCCACCATCGTATTGATTATTCCTGTAAGCAGCTCACTTGACAAGGTAAGAGGCAGCAAAGCATAGTTGCCAAGAGGGAGGATCCTTGTGCCAGACTGGCCCATTTCAGATCTCAGCCAGATGCTGACTAAGTGCCTTATTTTCCTCTACTCATCAGTGTAGAGTAAGGATGAAATGTTTCCTAGTCCTAGAGTAATTCAGTGGATTTAAATTAGTTGATGGTGCTAATATTTTACAGAAGTGCCTAGTGCGCAGTAAGTGCTCCATAGTAGTATTAATAGTTGAACATGATGCTACTGTTATTATTACTGGTAAATTTCCTAGAAAGTTGATTGTTTTTCTTTGTTTGTTAATGAGAAGTTAGATATTGCTTTGGTTATATAATATTAGTTTTCTCTATTTACATTATATTCTTTGTAAATTGGCAGATATTTCCCCATCCATTTTAACCACTTGCATCAACATCTCAAGTCTGCAGTTAGGGTAAGCTTTGAGGGATGGAGAAGTATCAAGCCACTGACTTGTAATAACAATGAATTCTACATTCAGTGTCATTATGTTGGCTAAAATAAACAATGGTTAACACAAAAACTCACTTTAAATGATAATTTATTTTTACTTTTCTCCATTTTTATTAGTATATATATATATATATATATATATATATATATATATGCAATACACATTGAGAATGTTGTGTACGTACATATTGTATGACATTCCTTTTCCTTTCCCCCTTTTCCTCTCCTATCCTCTCCCATCCACCCCTTTCCTATTTGACTCTGTTGCTTCTTTGTATACTGGGTTTCTCATATTGGAGAAACCATGCAATATTTAATTTTCCGTGTGTGAGTTACCACACTAAACACAATGGTCTCAAATTGTATCCTTTTTTCTACAAATGACTTAAATCTATTTGTCAATGTGGCAGAGAAATCACCATTATGTACATATACCACATTTTTTGTATCCAGTGGCCTATTGATGGATATTTCAGTGTCTTCCACAATTTGACTTTCGTTAGCTGTTGTGTAGTAAATATGGACATGCGTGCATCCTCATTATATGTTGCTTTAATTCTTTTGGAAAGATACCCAGGTAAAGTATCACTGGGTCAAATGGAATATCTATTTTCAGTTTTTTGAGGAATATCCCTACTGCTTTACATAGTGGTTATTTCAGTTTATAGTCCCATCAACCATATAAAAGAGTTCCTTTTCCTCTGCAAACACACCAGTATCTTTTGCTAGTTGAACTCTTGATATATACCATTCTCACTGGGGTAAGATGACATCACTATTTTTAAGTTCGTGCTAGGCCTTTTTTGTTCACATTGGTTTTTCATATTCTTTCATCCTGGGATTCAAGAAACTATCCATAATAATCAGGAGATCCCTTACAGTTTTCATTTTAATCAAAAACATAAATTGCCTTAGCAATTGAAATGTAAAGTCTTCAGAAAGATGACTTTATGTCTTTGCCTATTACAGGTTTTGTCACCAAAAAGTGGATTAATACAGCAATGCTTCATTGTAAATGGACATTAATGAATGCTAAATTGCCTATGGAACTGCACATAACAGCTCTTTTCACATTAAAAGAGTTTTTATTGATTAACGTTTTTGCAATGAATAGCAAAGAAATAACTATTTGTCACTTTAAGAAGTGTTGTTGATTAAAATTATCACTTTTCATAAGAGCAAGGATTCAGAATTTTAATATCTACTCTGTGGTTTGAATTAAAGAAGTAATTTTGCCTCGCTGACCTTTTTCAATATTTTGCTGACCCTTACAATTTTTTCCTGGCAACAGGTAGGCTTTTGAGAGGAGGGGAACCCAAACCTGTTGGGCAAATGAGCACAGTGACTATATTTTAAGAAAAACTTACATAATTCATCGACTGTATTGGAAATTCAAATTTTCAGACCATTCATTATCTTGACAAACATTGTAATGTGTATAGAATATGACATCACATAAATCCATTCTGGTGACAAAGAATGTAACGAGTATGGGAAATAGTAGAAACCCAAAGCAATAACTCTACAATCTGGAAGCTGGATAGAGCTAAGGTTCCATCAAGTTTCACAATAGTTCTTTTTTGGCCTTCAGAACAATTTCTTTCTACAAAAAACTGCTGGGGTCCAGCCAGGGGAGAGCCAGGGTACAGGTGCATCGTCGGTGAGAAGAATGACTCTAGACCACAGATTACAGTGAATCAGATGGCCACTGATTAGCTGTGACTGTGTTTATTTATACACCTTTCTTACATAATTTTCAGTTTCCTTGTTTGCAGGGGAGTTACAGTAGGGGATATTTAGATATTCTGCAGAATATATGAATCTATTCTTTGTAATCACCTTGGTAGGTTTTTCATATCCCACTTCCATCTATTACAGAGAGAAACCAATTATACAATTAAACTTATTTCTAAGAAATCATACAGCAAGTATATCATGTCTGGCACAGACATTGTGGTCAGCATTGTGGTCAGGCAGTGCCCAGACTTGCAGCAATTGCTGTTACATAAATCAATCATCACAAGTCACAAAGATATCAAGGTGTTAGGAAAGTTTTCGAAAAAATAGTATGTTTTTAATCTTAAAGCACAGCTATGCGTTAAACATTCAGCAAGGCATGTTTTCTTAAAAGATGTTTGTAGTTGAGCATTCTACCATAGTAACCATTCCATTGTTTCTTAGTGGCCTCTTTTGCCTGCTGGGTCATGAGGTGCCAAGGAAGGCCTACTCCGCGTAGTTTTACTGTAAAAGGGAGGTAATTGATGTTTGACTATCCAGACTCTTCCAACTCCCTCTACGTAGGCTCTATTGTATGGCAAAGAAGAAAATGTACACAGACCAGGTGTTGTGATAGGGAAAACACAGATTCAGAGGAGTCATGAGAGGTGATGTCAGGTGAAGGCTGAGAATCTTGGGCTTTTGAGATTGAGTAATAAGCACAGAAATATGAGTGAGAGAATAGCCCACATGAGTAGGATCCTAGGCTACACAAGGTATTTCAAGCAAATAGCAATAAAATACCCAGTGACAGCAATAGCGTCAGCACCAAGGGGTGGCATTTTGGACATTCTGGAGGCAAACAGCAGACTCCCAGGGCTTTGCCTTTGCAAGTTCTGGCCGCAACTGCTTTGTAGATGAAGCAGTTGCTGGTGCCTCTAGATGTCATTTCCAGGAATGGAGTGGGCTCCTTGAGCTCCTCCAGAAAACACAGTGTGCCACCAGCATATCCAAGTATAATGGGAGTTCAGACCTAATTATTTGGAAAGTGGCCTCCATCCAAGTAGAAAATAATTTCATGAATTCGTTTATACTATTCTCTCTGTGGGACAATAACTTGACATCATCATTGATTTATACAGAAAGTGACAAAAATAGTTTCATGTATAATTTTGGTCATTCACTTCATTTATTTATTTAACTATTCTAAAGTATCAACCAGATAACTAGAGTGTGTATACCATTATGCTGGCTAATTTAAGGGACTTAAAATCTAAAAAACTGTGGATAAATCTTCTCTGAATAAAAAACCCTGACTAAATCTTTCTGGAAATTATGAAAAGAATCTGTTTGGTCATGAAGAATATATGCAATTGTGAATCAAAAACAGGGCACTTGGTCCCTGAAAATGTGGGTATGGCCAATGTACATGTGATAAGGATGTTAAGCAGAAGGAAGGAGGAAACACTTGGGGTTTTTTCAACAATTTTGTAAACATTTGAGCATGCTAATAGGAGTTTTAACAATTGTTCCAACAAATTATAGCCCATTGGAATTAGCACGCATATAACACTAATAGCTGTGCTTAACACTTGCTATGGAAAAGTCTCAAGCTAGAAATAAACAAGGAGGTAGAAGCCAATAATATATGGTTGTTTGATGTGATGTCCCACTCGCACTTACCAATATTTTTATACCTTTGGTGACTATACAACCACATGACTAAAAAGCACAAAGAAATAAATATGACAAGGCAAGAACCATTATCTTGGATTAGGGTAAGACTTAAATCCAAAGATAAGTGTTGTTTTAACAGACCAGAAGATGAGAAGACAAAGAGGAGAAAACAATGAAAAGACAGAGACAGAGATAGGAATGATGTATCCACAAACATGGAATGCCCAGGATGGCCCGCAGTCACCAGAAACCAGGAGAGAGGATGACAGTGGAATTTGCCTATTGCCTCCCAAGGGAATCAATCCTCCCACTTTAGACTTCAGGTCTTCAATTTCAGATTCTATTGCTCATTACCACTAATTCTGAGTTTTTTTTTTGTATCAGTCCTGAGACACTGATATAGATATTTTTGTTGAATGAAGCATTTTTGGTTATAAAGGGAAACTCATATTTGAAATACAAGTAATGATATTCAAGGTAGAACATAGCCTTTTGCAAGGTGGAAGATATCCAAGACACTCAGCTAGCTGCCAAGACATTGACTTGTCTGTTTTTGAGTCGGTATCATACTGTATATCAGCATTGGCCTCTACTGCTGAGAGATTGGGTGGATCAGTCTAGTGACATCATGCTGCTGGTATGCATTGCCCTTACATCAGCTACTGTGGGTAACCCATTCTTGATCCCATTTCATTAACTCTTTGATGTGTGAAGACATAGAGGCCAACTCATTCGTAGCAGTGAAGACAACAACTTTACTTGATTACTTGAATTTCTTTTCTAGTTGATGATTTTTGTTAGGCATCAAATTGCATCTAATTATACATTTTGCAACAGAGGAATTGTTATCAAGTGGGCCCAAAGGTCTACTTGGCATACAATAAGATAAACCTATTTTTATATTCCATTTATTATTTAAGCTCTTCTACTCTAACAGGCAACCATAAGAACTGTTTGACTTTCTGGTCCTCAGCATCAATTCTCAAATCTTGTACGACTTTTCTTTTGTATTATATAACTATTCTTTTGTCTCTGAGTCGTGTTTATTTGAGTAAAGAATCGTAAGTCCCATTTCAGAAAGACTATAGAGAGCAATATTGAGTTGACTTTCTGTGGTGTTAACTGGCTTCCTCTTCCAGAGCTGTCATTTCTTTTAGTTGATAGGCTCTGCATCTCAGAATTGACTTAGGTCTGAAAACTGACAAAGCAAGATGATTTTACAATATGTGGACGACATTAGGTATTTCTGATGTCTTTTGATTATGATTTCTAAGCAACAACTTTATGGTTGTTCATCCTGTTCCTAGGACAGTATATTCTGTTACCTTCTGTCTTAGTTGCGACAGAATACCAGACATTTATAATTTAAGGGAGAAAAGGTTTATTTTAGCTTAAAGTTTCAAAAGGTGTCACACAGTCCATTAATGGGGCAGCCATCCACAGTAAAAGCACATGGAAGAGGCTGGAGAGATGCTCAGGGCATTGCAGACAAAAATCCAAGTGAAGCAGGAGCAAAGTAAAGTGAGGACTGAGCTGATGTCTGGAGACTCAGGCATGACCATAGCTTTTCGAAGGAGAAGATGTAACAGTGTTTCTTTCCCTCCCCCTTTACTTAGTTTAAGCTGCCATTTGGACCTCACCAAATCCAGAGTGACAACACTGCAATCATCAGTGGTCAGTCAGGGGTGGCTGCATGGTTTTAGTGCCAGAAATCTCAGAAATCAGGAAGACCCCACTCTATACTTATTCAATGCTTTGAAAATAGATCCCCCAGGGCATCTTTCAGGGCAACCTAGGGCAATGAATACCCAAAGAGTTCAGCCATCTACTATCTCAGACGGCAGTGATGGTCCACAGAGGCCAACTGCTGCTCAGGCCAGTGGCATACCTTTGTATTATCAAGGTGGTGATGGTTTCACAGGCATGTGGAGTGCAAGAATTGTTGGGTTATGGAAGCTTCCACCCAGATTTCAGGAGAAGACATTGAAGCCCAGGTAGTGTGTGTAGTTATAAAGATGAAGCTGAAAGATCAGTGAAGTCCCTAGTAATTTGGAGACTCCAGAAATACGGATCATCTACAGAAAAAAGCCACAGGCTACGAGCAGAGCATTTCCATTCCAAAATAGAAGCTATGAATGTTGCAGCTGGAGGCAATGATGTAGGGCAGGGACACCCAAGCTCTTTGGAGCTCATACCTTGACATCATTTACCCTAACTGCTGGGCTCAGAACTACAGGATTTAACCTTTGTCCTACTGAGTTTAGAATTTGTTTTGATCTAGTTGCTTTATATCCTTCTTTTACTCCCTTTGGAATGAGAATGTTTACCCTGTATCATTGTATATTGAAACTGTGTAGCTTTTCTTTGATTTTTATGGAGCCCATAGCTAAGAGTTTACCTTGAGTCTCAGAGGAGACATAGGACTTGAACTTTTTAGCAGTTCTAAAACTGTTAAGATTTCAACAACTTTTAGAGAAGGACTAAGTATATTTTGCATAAGGAGGTGGATATGAGTCTTTCAAGGTGGGATGGAATGTGATGATTTAAACCTGGAATATTCCCCCCAAAGGATCATATATTCGAATCTTGTGGATTATCTGTAGAATCACTTATTGTTAGGAGTTGGGGCTGATCAAGAGAGGTGGATTATGGGCATGTGGCAGATTACAGGTTAGGGTGGACTATGAATTACAGACACGTGGTGAATTGGGAGTGTGTAGTAGATTACAGACACATGGCATGTTACTGAAAGATGAGCTGAAATGTCGTATGCTAGCTCTGCTCTTCCTCCTGTATTTGACTTCCTGTACATTATGGCACAAAGAACTCCTCTGCTGCCAACTCAGGCCACTGATGAACGGACTGAGAATTTCAGAAACTGTGAGTTAAAATAAGTTGTAGATGTTGAGTATTTTGTCCCAGTAACAAATACGTAACAAAGACACATGTCCTGCAATATTTGGTTGAAAACTAGGCATTTATGTAGTACAGTGTTTCTGAAATTTTGTATTCTGATGTTACTTCATCCCTGTCTCTCCCTATTTCTTTGTTCTTTTCCCCCGTCTCTTTCTCTCTTTGTCTCTATCTCTTTTTGTTTCTTTATTTCTTTTTCTTTCTTTTCTTTCTTCTTTCTATTTTTTTGGTGGAATTTGTCTTCCCAAAGCATGTGCTCTATCTCAGTTCAGACTTTCTAACTGTTTAGTCTGGCTTCCTAGAGATCACTGCAGTCTTAGCACAGGTTATTGGTTAGCTAATGACTTGTGAGTATGTTCTTCTGAAATATCACGAGCCTACAATCTTTGATGCTTTTACTGACTGATCTTTAGGAAACCCACTCAGCAAATTCTCTTGTTTTCTTTACCTTTTACTTGCGCCTCAATTTTTTTTTTTTTGTGTGTGTATGTTCCACATGTGCACTGAAGTTACCAGTCAGTTAGAGATGCCAAGGAGTTTAACTTATCTTTCTAAGGCTCTCTGACTTCCACAACCTCCTCATTAGGTGTATGGCTATTTTACCTTCACCTTGATGATTATATTAGGACCCCAACCATAGGCTAGTGAGCTGATATCTACCCTTTTATTATGTACTGAAAATGCTACCTGCAATACCTTTATATGTTGTTCCTAGATTCGAGGCAAGCCTCTCTGTAGCAAGATCATTTGCTTCTTGCCAATTCCACATTGGCAGCAGGGGTGGCTGCGGGGTTTTCGTGCCTATGTTTGCATACTGGGCTATTTTTAGCTGTTTAAGAGTTTTTCATTAATGTGCATTTCTTAATTTATATTTTATATCTGCTTAATTTTTAGAACCTCAAATGGTTCTTTTAGATGATTTGTTTAATTTCATTCTTTTGGGTATACACACATAGGTCTAAACTCTATTCTTCGTGTGAATGAGTGAGTGCTCAATGTGTGTGAATCAGACAGAGACAATAAATTATAAATCATTATCTCATTTTTAACAGCTTTGTATGTAAATGAAAAATATACTGCAAATTCAGCTGATTTTCAAGCTCAAGATTATAATTATAGGTCCATGAAATATAATCTGTTTGATCTTTATTTCTATCTCTCTCATACCAAATATTCTTGTTCTTAATAAAACCAATATAATTGCTTGTTTACCTAACAATAAAAATGTACCTGTCAAAATAATACTATCAGCATTACAACAAGTAAAATTGCCTAAAGCAATTGTCTTGGCATTGCAATGCTTGTTTTACAATATACTGTTATTATTTCTTGCTGTTATATATTTGTATATTTTCTCTATGTGTCAGGGTATATCAGATTATCAGAAAAAGATATTGTGCATTTCCATCGCCAAATTCTTAAACATGATGATTTTTATCCATGATTGCTGGTACAACACATTACACCGAAGTTCAAAGAGCTAGTCTCTTGTCCAATTTGCTGCCTATTCTCATTGCACTATAATTCTACTTGTCACCTGATGCAGTTTACATTATGGCTTTGTCAGTTGTACTAATATACTTTTAAAATATGAAATATTACAAGACAAGGTTGCCCACTTTCGCCACTCTTATTCAATATAGTCCTTGAAACACTTGCCATAGCAATCAGACAAGAAAATGAAATAAAGGAAATCTGCATTGGAAAGGAGGAGGTCAAACTTTCCTTATTTGCAGGTGATATGATTATCTACATGGAAGACCCTAAAAACTCCACTACAAAACTCCCAGAAATAATAAAAAAAAT
>PVKB01008591.1:0-14958 GCA_004027205.1 Ctenodactylus gundi | reverse complement strand
CACAGCTGAGAGAGAATCACTAGGACGCAGTGGTTCTCAGCAGCCAGGACTTTGCACTCAGGTGACATTTAACAACCGGACATGCTCCTGGCCTGGAGAAGGCAGATGCTTTTAAGAATCCTACTGTGCTCAAGCCAGCCCCATAACAGAGTCGGCCCGCCCAACGTGCCAATAGCAGTGAGGGGTTAAAACACTGTTCTACGGGATCACTCAGTGCACTTCATTATTGAGCACTCACTGCTTTGTATCTAATGCACCCCATGTGTATCCATGGAAGTCTGAGTCACCAGCCAGCTTCTCTCCACAGTGAGCTTTCTGTAGTGGAGGGAGGAGGCGCGGCAGTGGTGTGTGCTGTGTGATAACTGCTCTCTCAAAGACTCTTCTGTTTGATGCATCTTCTTTTCTGTAGAGACCTCGGTTCCAATTCGATCTCGGAAGTGGGCGAGGGAACCTTTCAGGCATGGCATGGGATGCCGTTTTTACACCAAATGTAAGTGAAATAGGAGCTACACACATGTAACAGTCAAATGTGTGTATGTGCTGTTGGTTATGTATTGGTAAGTCACTGCTCATTACCCTGTGTGACCTCTGATGATCATGTGTTAAGATCTATTTTTTTTTTTTTACATGAGCAAATTAAGGAGGAAAAACGTCAAGAGACTTGTGACCCCCGTGTAGACCCTGCTGTCTGTTCCCTGGCACCAGCCCTGGACATGGGCAATAGAAGGCATCACACAAGTGACACTCACCCGGGCGCGGTGTGGAGCCTAGGCGTGGAGCTCGGCTAGGGCGACGCCCCTGTGAATTCCACTCATGAGCTTACCTTGGCTTTCTCCTCACATGCAGCGTTGTAACTGCTGTAATGCAACTTAGAGCCGCAGAGAATGAAGTTTAGCACAGTCTTCCAAAGAGTAGTGGTACAGGCGCTTTCTCAGTACTTTTCTTCTAAATGGGAAAGTGGAGAGAATTCTTAAAACCGGCTGCAGGGCACTTCCCTCGCGCCATGAGGAATGGTGTTTTCCACACAAAGTGTGTATGTCTGAAGTTATGAACTGTGAGTGGTAGGAAGCTGAAGGCATGGATCAAAAATATTAGTATAATGGCCTCAATCTACGGAACATGTGTTGGGGCCAGCACCTTTATTTTGGATCAAATCTTTCCAAGAGACGAAGCCATTTGCTTCAGAAAACAGTGACATAGTGAAATCTAGACCTCTCACATCTCTTTTGAAAGGCAAGTTGCTGAAACAGGGCATCAGGAAATGTATGGCCAACATGACCTGGTACTGGGGGTTGAAATTGAAACACCATCTTCCAGGCCTTACACAGCAGGTGTGTGCAGCTCAGGTGGGTTTGTCTCTACCCGTTGACAGGAGCTGCGCACGTGCTAGGGCTCCTCACGTTCACAGGGCACTTCCAAACCCTGATTAGGACTCCAGCAACTTAGATATTCCTCAATTTTTCATAATCTTAGAAGGCATTGTGCAATGTAGGTAGTGCTCAGGACCCACAAATCTGGACTCCTCTCTGGATTTTAGGTAGTTGCAATCCAGTAAATCTTTGGAATCAAGCCCCTATGCTATTTGAGGAACACTGCCTCCAGTTAGTGTACTAGGATCCGGCTATTCTGAACCTGTAATCTACCTCAAAGACATGCCAAGAACTCTGTAAAGAATGAGAGTAATAATTAGATCTCTCTCAAAAGAAATAATTACTGAAAACCAGCAGTCATTGAAAAATTCTAAATGTTACTCCTTCAATTTATATGTACATATTAATATACGTATTTTTTATATGTATGGGGCTTCAATTTTACCCTGACTTTAATGTGCAGGTGCACAGGTGCTGCCACTGGGCTGTTTTATCTTGGGGACTTTTTTCCACAGTCCCTGTTGAATCCCAGTACTGAGAGTATCCATGAGTTACCTATAGTCATCAAGACAAATTGGGCTCTGGTCTCAGAGTCAAGATATTGTCCCTAACCCCTCCGCTTGCACAGGTGTTTATAGATGGGCCCCGGCATTAGGTTCCTGTAGATAGCCGTGGATGTGTGAAAGTGTGCATGCCTCTGGGTTTGGTCATCACTCTTGGTTCTGAAATCCTGGGAGCTTCTTTGCAGGTTCAATGGCATGTCTTTTTGTTTGTTTGTTTGTTTGTTTGTTTGTTTGTTTGCTTGGGGTTTTTTTGTTTGTTTGTTTTGGGTTTTCTTTTTTGTTTTTGTTTTCGAGACAGGGTCTCACTCTGCAGCCCAGGCTGGTCCTGAACTCGTTATGGAGTCCAGGCTGGCCTTGAACTCACAGAAATCCTCCTGTCTTAGCTTCCGAAGTGCTGAGATTACAGGTGTGCACCACCACGCCGAGCTTATGTGGTGCTCAAGAGTCGAACTCGGGTGCTTAGCGTTCGACTTAGTGCTTGCTAGGCATGCATTTTAAAGATGAGAATAACAACTCGAGTCTGTCCGTTTGGATGACTTAGGGTGCCTGTTCAGTTCAAAAGTTGTGAGCTGCACATAATGGTACAAGCATATAATCTGAGCATGCTGGTAAACTGAGGCACAAGAGTGAGAAGCTCGAGCCTGGTCTTAGGCTATTCAGTGAAATAGCTTGGTGCTGGTTATAGGGGGAAAAAAAGAAAGGTAGATATGTAGAAAGAAAAGAAGGAAAGAAAGAGAGAGAGAGAGAGAGAGAGAGAGAGAGAGAGAAAGAAAGCAAGAAAGAAAGAAAGCAAGAAACAAAGAAAGAGAGAAAGAAAATAGTTCCATGCCATGGCCTGGCTTTAATTCCAGACCGCATTCAACAAACAAGCAAACAAACAAATCTTGAGAGTGTCACACCCAGCAACTGTCACACCTTTCTTTCCCAGCTGGGTCTTACTTGTCCTCCCTGGACATAACACTGTCTTCTCTGTTCATGGAAGCTTACTTTGTAGTTCTGCTCCACCCATAGCTTTTGATATCTGCATGTATTTGCTGCTTATCTTGCAGCTAATGTGCCAGGATTGTGAGTTCAGGATTAGCCCTGAGGGCTAAGGGGATAGAGAAGGGATCACAGCATTTCCCTAGCAAGTGCAAGGCCCTGAGTTAGATTCCCTAGCACCACGTACGCTGAGCGTGGTGACACACACCCGTAATCCCAGCACTCGGGAGGCTGAGGTAGGAAGATCTCCACGAGCTTGAGTCCACCTTGGACTTCAGAGTCAGATTTGATCTCAAAAAACAAACAAAAAACAAAAAAAGGAACAAAAGATTAGCCTTGGCAACATAGCTTCTTCAAGGTCAGAGATCCTGCCTCAAGCAAACAAAAAATAAAAATGTACTGCAGTTTGTCTTATGATCTGATGTTCAGTCTGTCCTGATGATGCTGTCTGTGTCCTTGAGAAAAACTTGCATTTGCTCTTCTTACACGGCTTTTGTCGGGACACAGTCCGCTCGTGCCTGTCAGGCCTTGGTGGTGTGCGGCTACTCATGGCTCCGGTTTCCTTGCTGGTCTTCTTTCTAGTTGTTTTCATGATAGGAAAGAGTTGCGTTGACGTCTCCAGCTCCTAGTGCGGCGTTGTCTCATTTTCCAGTTATGTCAGATTTTCTTTTATGCATTCTAGGCCTTTGGTCAGATGCGTGCGTAATTATAATTACTGTCCTTTCTTCTTATTTGGGGGGAGGGGGGATAGGGTCTCTCTCTGTAGGTCAGGCTGGCCTTGGACTCTTGGCGACCGTCCTGCCTCAGCCTCCCAAGTGCCGGGATTACAGGTGTGCACCACCACGCTCTGCATATATGGAGCTGGGGAAAGAACTTAGGCCTTTGGGCTTGCTAAGCCAGTGCTTTAACTACTGTGCCATTCCCCCAGCCTTGTTGCAACTTCGTAATGCAATGCAACTTTTCTCGTTAGACAGTGCTTGTCCTAACCCTCCTGGCTATGTGTGTGTCACTTCCTGTCTGGCGTTCTTACACCCACTCCAGGTCTCTTTCAGTCACAGTTTGCATCATGCATATGTTTAGTCGTATCACACTCAATAAATCTGTGTTTTTGAAGCTACAATGAATCTCTTGCATGTAGCATCCGGGGAGATCCTGTTTTTAAAGGTACGTTCTGCCCCAGGCCAGGCTGGGCCTCGTAGTCAGTTCAGGAGCAGACCTGGACTAGCGAAGGAGACCCTGTCTCAGATAAATAAATAAACAGAGTTCGTTCCATAATTTAAACTTTTTAATTGGAGAGGTTCATCTATTTATAATGAATATACTTAGTGACACCGTAGCATTTCTGTGTGACACTTAATTCCTTGTTTGGTCATGCCTTAGGTCCTCTGCTTTCCTCGCTTTCTGCACTATGGTCATCTTTTCTGTTGTGTAGATTGTTTTCCAGTGTAAGATTTCAACTCCGTTAGGTTTTACCATCATTTTTGAAGTTGAATTGTGACCTAATTTTCTAACAGCTGTCCTAAGCAACTTGTAACATTGTACATCAGATTCACAACCACTTCATGTCAATAACAAATACAAATTTGCTCCTCCATGCTGTTGTCCTCCTTTCCTTTGCATTGGTACGTTTGTGGTCATTTTTGTCCTGGTAACTTTTTCAATACTGGGATGAAATACTTGCCATCCACAACTTTCCAATGTCCTCCAGTGTAGCCTGAAGAAATCATTTCAGTGTATTCAGAGGGCAAATTTTTCAGCAACAAACTCAATTTTTGGTTATGTAGAATTAAAGGGGAAATTCTGATCACAGATACCTAACACTCTATTATTTATGTATTAATTGTACTAAGTACAGTGGTTAAAATTGTCTGTGGAAGTGCACTAGTGATTCTTGAGTAAGTTTAACGTGAGGTAGATTATTTTCTTCCTGTTTCTTTTGCTTTTGTTCTCTTGCTCCTTTCATTGTATTTATTTATTTATTTATTGACGTAGGGTCTTGCTCTGTAGTGCAGTTTGGTCCGGAACTCACCCTGGAGCCCAGAATGGCCTCATACTCATGGCAGTCCTACTGCCTAGCCTCCCGAGTACCAGATTTATAGGTTTGTAGCACCACGCTCAGTTTTTGTGGTGCTGGGGAATTGAACCCGAGCCTCATCACTTGCTAGGCAAGTGCTCTACCTGCTGTGCTATTCTTCCAGCCCTTTTCCACCATCTCTTCAGGAGACCTAGGTAGTTACCAGTAAAGGAGCTTTAGGTTTTCAAGAGATGATATATAGGTAAACCAGAAAATGATTTTTGCCTACGTGTTCCTTGAAATGAGTATAAAATATGCATGTAAACTTATGAACAGTGAAAATGCCAGTCATTGAAATTTCATTGTATTTTGCAGAATCCTCAGTCATAATCCTCTGACAAGGGTTGAGGATTCACATCTTTTTCATTTAGCGACATTAAACTCTTTGTAAGTATTACAATCCTCTCTGAGTCATAATATGATATCTGTTTCATTTTACTTTCATCAAAGGTTAAGTATTTTCAACTGAGGATAAGAGTCAGCATTTGATCTTAACTTTGTTGAAAAAGTCATCGGCAGAGGACAGCATTGAGAAAGAAAGTGTGGTGTGAAGGACAGCTGGCCGGGGAGAGAGCAGTGTTGACTGACGGATGTAGGTGGGAACGAGCAGATGCATGTGGGAACCTCAGCTATCCCAGAGAGCAAAGTGGCAGAGCTGCATTTTCTTTAAAAATAAAGGAGTGATTTCGAGAGGTGAGGTGATGGTGCAAACCACATCACTGCAGAGTACACGAGCTCTACTAGCCAGGGATAGGCTGTTGGTTTGACGGTAGTAACACTAAATGTAAATTTCTTCATTAAGGGCCCTCAGACATTTTCTTCTATAATAGACTGACAACCTGGGATACTTTTCCTGTGAAGCCAATATTGAAGTAATGTTTCTGCAGTGTAATTTGAGGCACAGAGCATGATATCGGGTTCTTCATGAATCTCTGGGTTTCTTTCCTCAGAGACTTGGGAGCAACACATGTGTCCCTCACCACGGTGGAGAATATCCTCACGATGACTCGTAAATTGGAACAGCTGTGAGTCATGTTTTCGTAAATTTAGCTTAGTTTGTGTAAGTCTTACTTTTTTCTGAAGTCTATTTAAGGTTTGCTTACTTTTTCTCCTCGTTCTATACCTATTGGGACGTACAGTGGTTCCGTCAAGCTTGAGAATTTTAATTTTGCACACATACATATCACAACATCATGGCAATACTCACCTCATATTTGGCCCTGCCACCCCTTCTTCTTCCCCTGACTTCCAATTTCTTGCACACTTTATTCTATAAATTGCCTGTAATCTGGGATTCTCATAATAGAAAAACTATGTGGTATTTAACCTCCTGAGTCTGACTCCACTTATCATAATGTGGCTCAAGTTTTACCCGTTTGTTCTCAAATACCTCTAATTTATCTGCCTTTGTTGGTAAAAAAAGATCAGTTTTGTATCCAGTGGTCTCTTTAGGGATATTTTGGTGTCTTTCTTTCATTTAGCTGGTATTTGTTGTAGTGCTAGTAAACATGGGTGTGCATGCATCTCTACTACGTGTTGCTCTTCACTCTTTTCTAAAGACACTGTATTAGTTTGGGTTCTTTCAAAGGACAGAATTTACAGATTTTATCAAAAAAAGGTCTATTAGGAAGGCTTATAAATGCAAGGATAGAGATGGTCCAAGATGTCTGCTCAGCCGTGAGGTAGATCTCCCGTCCGGGACTGCAGAACAGCCAGTGAGGTGATTGTCTGCTGCAGATCTTGGGTGAAGACTGCAGCCTGATGATGGGCGACTGAAGAGCAGCAACAGGCAGACAGGCACAAGCGAATGCGTGCTGACGATCTGTGATGTGTAGCCAGTAGGCGTCCGTAGACAACCGCGAAGGCGAGAGCTTTTCCAGAGGAAGAGGCTGTGACAATCTTCCCTCTTCCTCTTCCTTCCTTTTATATCCTTGGAGTTCCAGTTGGCCTTCCCACATCCGGGTGGGTGCTCTTCTCTCATTGGCCAACCCACAAGTCACTCTCACTCACGCTCTTATCCAGACCAGTTCTTGATTCCCAATCCAGGGTGGTGACAAATCCTAATCCTAATAGAGGTGTGGTTCCTAATTCCCTCAAGTTGACATAATCCCTTAAGTGGACACAGATACCAAAACAAGTTACTGATGGATTGAAGGCAAAATCCAATATCCAAAACCCTGATGAACTTCCAGACTGCTTTCCACAGTGGTTCTACTAGATTGCAGTCCCATCACCAATGTAAAAGGTTCCTGTTTCCCCTCCCCAATGTCACCAGCATCTTTTGCTGTTAGACGTCTTGTCATATGCCATTCTCATTGAGGTAAGATGGTATCTTAGTGGTGGTTTGATTTGCATTTTCCTAATGGCTAAGGTTGTTGAACATTTTTTTCATTTATTTGCTGATCATTTGTTACTACTTCATCTGAGAATCATCCTTTTGTTTTATTTGTCTTCTTTTTACTTGGGTCTTTGATTTTTTTTTTTCCAGTTCCTTCTATATTCTACTTATTAGCCTCCTGTACAAGTGAGGATAGTAAAAAATGTTCCCATTCTCTTGGCTCTCTTTCCACTCTGTTAGTAGTGTCCTTTGCTGTGCAGAAATTTTTTAGTTTGATAAAATCTCATTTATTGATTTTGAGGCCATATCTTTTGCATCAGGTGTCCTATTAAGAAAGTCCTTCCCCACACCTGCATCTTCAAGAGTTTTACGTATTTTGTCCTTCAAAAGGTTAAGTATTTCACTTTTGATATTTAGGTCTTTAATATATTTTGATTTAATTTTAGTATATGATGATAAGTGAGTGTCTAGATTCATTATTCTGCATCTGGAAAACCAGTTCTCTCAGACCCATTTATTGAAGAGGCTGTCCTTTTTCCTACATATGCTTTCATTCTCTTTACGAAGAATCAGGTAGGTAAAGGCGCTTGAAATTGTCTCTGCATCACCAGTTCTGTTCATTGGCCTGTTTGTGTTTGTGCCACTGCGATGAGATTATCTTTTATCAGCATCGCCTTGTCATGTAAGTCATCGTCAGGAATCATAATGCCGCTCGATTTGTGTTGTTATTGCTGAGGCTATTCTGGGTATCTTTGGGTTTCATATGAGCTGTAGGAGTTATTTTTAAAGTTCTGTGAAAAAAAGTTGAGACTTTTATGGGAATTGCTTTGAATGTGTGCACCAGTGCTGGGAGCCTAACCATTTTGACAATATGAATTCTGCGTATCGAGGAACAGGTTATGTCTTTTCACTTTCCAGAGTCCTCTTCAGTTTCTCTTTTCAGCATAATATCGTTTTCTTTGTAGAGGTCCTTCACTTCCTTAGCTAAGTTTACTCCTAGGTATTTATTTTTTTGAGGAGCTTTTGAGAGTGGGATGATACGTCTCATTGTTAGCGCAGAAGGATGCTATTTTTTGCGCTTTAATTTTGTAACATGCAACTTGGATAACTTTGTTAATTAGTTCTAAGAGTTTCACAGTGGAGTTTTGGGGGGGTTTTCTATGTAGAGAATCATGTCACCTGCAGAAAAATATAGTTTGACTTCTTCCTTTGAGATCCATATTCTCTTAACTTTGTTCCCTTGCCTGATTGTGTGACTAGGGTTTTGAGAACTATGGTGAATAAGAGTGACAAAAATGGACAGTTCTTTTGTGTTCCTGATTTAAAGCGTCATGCTTTCCATTTCTCTCCATTTGCAGTGATTTGCCAGTAGGTTTGGCATATATGGCTTCTATCTGTTTGAGGTAAGGTACTTCTATACCCGTTTCCTCAGGGTTTGGATGTTGGATTTTGCCAAAGGCCATTTCAGCATCAATGGAGACGATCATATGATCTTTGTTCTTGCCTTTACTAATGTGGCGTATTACATTAATGGATTTACATGTGTTAAACTACCCTTGCATCCCAGGAGTGACCAAACTGGATGATAATGGTCCTACCTGGAAAAATCTTTTCATCCAACTGTGCATCATTGATAATGCTTCTCTGAATTGGCTGTTACATTAGTGGTTGCAAAAGGACGCTAGTACGATTCCAGATTTCCCTCTGCATGGACCAGAATTTTTCTGTTAAGGACAAGCCACTCTTATTTTTTTGAGTATCATTATTATTCATGGATTCGTCTTCCCCTTTCATTTTCATTTCCCTTTGTGTTGTCCTTTGTTCTTCTCCTTCTCCTCCGCTTCTGCATCCACTTCTGCTTCTGCCGCTTCCTCTGTTCACTGCTTGGGGTGATATCCAGGGTTTCCGGGTGGTGGGCACACTGTTTGCCCCGAGCTGCACCTCCCCTGGGCCGGCCAGTGCCACCTTTGTTATTCTTTAGCTGCACGTAGTGGCGACTCAAGCTCTTTCCTTTCTTGCCTGAGGTAACGCGCAATAGTTACCACTCTCAAAAGGAATGTAAAAAGGGGCTCCTGAAGATGTGGTGTCATTCAGACTTTTTCTGGAATCCCTCACCTGTGCACTCTCCCTACTCAGTGAGATGTCTGAGTTGAGAGGAGAGGCTTGGCAGCTAACCTGCAGATCACTGTCACCTAACTCTACTCGCTATGACTTTCTCTTCGGCACAGCACAAGCGCGCCCTGCTTCCCTCTGCTGGGCATTTCTGTCCTCCTTTCCATTTCACTAGAATATTTAAGAGCAATTATTGGCCGCTGGGTTCCTACCTGAGGGCCCGGGCCAAGCCCCAGGAACTTCTTTCTACAGTCCTGTGCCAGCCTCAGCCTGGTTCTCCCACCTCCGAAGGAATCACTTCTCTATGACTTGAATCGTCTGTTTCTATCTATAGGATCTTACCTAGCCACCTGGCCTGCTGCCTGTGCCAGTTCAAAAGTACTATTGAGGCTCTAAGCATACGAGTCAAGTTATACTGCGATGGGACTTGTCTGATCAACGCTGCACAATGTGGTAAGTCTCAATTGCCTGATGATACGTGTTGTCGGTGTTGTGTTTTTTCAGTTTTTATCCAATGATGATAAATGTTGAGTTGAAGGATTTAAATTTTAATTATTTATTTATTTATTATTTTTGGAAACAGTGTCTGTCACTGTAGCCCAGGCTGATGCTGAACTCAGTGGTGTAGCCCACACTGTCCTCGGACTCATGAAAATCTGTGTGCTTCAGCCTCAGGAGTGCTGGGTTTACAGGCATGCACCACCACACCCAGCTTCATATGGTCCTGGGGAAGTGAACTCAGTGCCTTGCTCTTGGAAGGCAATGCTTTAGCAACCGTGCTAATCCCTCAGCCTCCAAAGGATATAATTTCGTAATGATGTAATTTCTTCACTCATTCATTCATCCAGATTTAAACTCCACAAATTTCTGATCTGTTCCATTTTTCAAAGTCAGGTTCTCAGTAAAAATTGCATAGTGTAGTCCTATCATTTCCCCATATCCAGACATATCAAGTGAAAGGAATGGAATGGGGAGTAAACACCATTAACACACTCACAGCCTGCACTGTGCTCTCTGGCTGGGGTTTTGTCTTCCAGTCATAATTTAATTGTGAAAAATATTATTCGCTAGTTACACATGACTTTTCTAAGATCCTATGCCTTAGGAGACAAAACTTAAGTTTTATTGTGTTTTATTCTTATTTTGCAAGCCTGTAAATGTTGATCTTTTATTTGAAGCTCTTGAGTTTCTGAATATGTAACTTGAATTGGCTGCCTGGCTCTTCCCTGTGTTGGCCTGTTCCCAGTGCTATGGCCAATTCTGAACTTGCCGTAAAGATCAAACATTTCTTTATTTCCATTCTTGATTTCTTTCTCTCTCTCTTTCTTTCTTTCTTTCTAATTTTTTTTTTTTTTTTGAGCCTGGTCTTGCTCTGTAACCCAGGCTGGTCCTCACCTCACTCCGTAGTGCAGGCTAGCCTTGGACTCTCAGTAGTCATCCTCACAAGCCTCCAGGTTGCTGGGATCACAGCTGTGTGTGAATGTTCCCCCACTTATGTGGTACTGTGGAATCGACCCAGGATCTCATCCCGGTAGGAAATAACTTTATCCACTGTGCCATTTCTGCAACGCCAAATCAAACATTTTAATCCACAGATCACTCAGGCATTCTTCAGTATTTGTCTGTAAATTAATTAGCAGTTAACATCATTTTGCCTGCATGTGACTGCTGTTATAATCAGGTAGATTGAACACAGGTCTCACACAGATAGGGAACACATAAGAAATGACAGCACTTTGCTACTTAAACAAAGACAGTCCTTCTGTTATTCACAATAATCGTCCACTATTTCTCTCATTCCGAGAGGTGGAAAGTGGAGAGATTGCATTTTTCACACAGATGATGAGAATGAGATTTAGGTGTCAGGGACTGTAGCCTCACGTCTGAGTCCTCTGTCCCCAGGTGTGGGCACTCCGGGAACTCATTATCCAGATCATCACCATCTTTACCTACTCATATGACCTTGATATCCTGCAAAATTTTCTCAGTATTTCTAGAGAAAAAAACAAGCATCAGATTAGCGCCCTTATTCTTCATGCATTCAGGAGCACTGGATGGCTTCCCATGGAAAGAAATCTTAGAGCACTGTGGGTGCAGATCACTGACTGGAGTGCTTGCACAGGTGCAAGGTGGGTTTGAGTCCCCAAAACCATATAAAGATTATCTGGGTGTGGCAGTGTACACTTGAAATCCCAGCACTCAGGAGGCTGAAGCAGGAGTACTGCTGTGAGTTTGAGACCTGCCAGGAATACATATTAAATTCTGTTGCAGCCCAGAATGCAGAGCATCACTCTGTTCTCTTCCACCAAAAAAGAAGGAGCCATTAGAAAAGAAAGAAAAGCAGGGCTGGTATCCATTAAAAGTCACGTTTTTCCTTACGTATTTTAAGATGCAGGATAATGCTTATCCAGAACACCAAAGATTTCTTCTGTAGATTTATTGTGCATTTCAAGGAGGCATGACCAAGCAAAGGAGATGTCCTTAGTAAGGCATGGTGGTACGTGCCTATCATCCCAGACCTCTGGCAGGCCAAGGCAGAAGGCTGCACATGTGATCCCTGCCTGGACAACGTCATGACTTAGAATAAAAGGGGTCAGGACTTAGTGTGAAGGCCTGTGGTTCCATCTCCAGTGTCCCCCCCCCCCCACACACACACATGAAATCTTTTATTGAGTACCCCATATCCCTTCCGAAAACTAAGGAATGGTCCCTCATGGTTATGGAATGGCTTCCTGGAGGAGTCATTTCTTAGGGGACTAGGAAACATGGGAGCAGAGGCCAAATGAAATCACTAGTGAGGCTGGTGAGCAGGACAGGCTCAGATGAGAACCTGTTAGAAGAAGGAGCACTGCCTCCACGTGAGCACGTGTGCCCCCGCTGCGCTGGGTGGCCTGTGGTTCATGCCGGCATCTGGGATGGAATCGAGAACATAGCACACTGTGCATGTGGAGGGAGGAAGCCTGTGCTCCTGTGCAGCTGAGCTTAAGATGCTCGGGGGCAGACGAAGGTGAGGAGGCACGGGCGATGTGCAGAGAGGACACTGAGCTGAGAAGATTTGTCTGTATTTGGTGTTTTCTTGAGGACTGGGCTGTTGGCTTTCTAAATGAAGGTCTCGTATTCCACACAGTGGAATATTCTGAGTGGGGAGCCACTGTATCAAGAAGTCTTTTTGTCTCTCTGTGGTTTCCTTCCAGAGTTTTCATTTTGGGTGAGTGGCTGTCACGTGCATATTTCCCCTGATTTGTTGTTACACTGGGATGTAAGGCGGAGGAATGGCAAGAACCTGTCCAGCAGTCTTCCGTTATCTAAAGCAGCCTCTTTTCTTGACAGTTGAAGAAGCGTCTACAGGGAACGTAGAGGGAGAATTTAGGAAGGCGTTACAAGCCCGGGAGAAAAACACAGTCACCAAACTGATCATGGTGCCTGAATCGTCATCTCCGGAGAAAACTGCCGACCCCACCTCCGAGTCCATGAATGGGTCCCTTCGTAATGACACGAAGATCCTGAGCATATTAAATTCTGTACTGGCAGCATTCTCCGAGGGGAGTCGAGGAGATGAAACCTTCCCTCTATCTCCATTTTTTCAGTTGCTTTTCAAAGACGTACAAACTCCATCGTACTTCCTTGACTATTTAAAACACAATGCAAGGATTTTTTCCTTTAAACCTGCACCCAGTAGGACACCATCGGACAATGATTGGAAGAGGCTCAATTTTCAGAAAAATTATAATGAATTAGAAACTCAGGAAAGAAATACTGAATTTAGAAAAGAAAAACCTTCCGTGCTTCTGAAGTCTAGCCTTCTGGGTCCCAAATTTAAACGCCACAGTCTCCTGCACAAATTTGACCACACTGAAGCAGGTGAAAAGAGCCTGGCTGAGGGTGAGCAGGGAAGACGAAGGCTGCAGGCGGTGACCAGGGTCCTCAGAGAGCCTAAGGGCACGTGGAAAAGGATCACGGAGGGTATGGAGGAGCAGAAGGTCAGGGTGAAACAAAGTGACCTGCCCGCAGTGGAGAACCCTGTGGAAGACAGACATCTCCGGAGACCCATCCCAGGAGAGCAGTGGCAGCTTCCTGCGGGGCTGAGGCCCAAGAAGTCGAGAGAAAATTCGTTCCCTCTAGAGATACCCTTTGAAAAGAAAAGCAAGGCAGGAGTCTCATCTTTTGAAATCTTCCCTATGAGTGTACCTTCCACCCCCGGAGCTGTAGAAGTCTTTTCTGAGGGAAATGATAACCGGAACGAGTTAATTGATATCTTTTCGATATTAGAGAAGGCCCGTGCTAGGGTGATAAGCACGGGGCCTTCTAACCCAGTTTCACCTTCCCGCAAAAAACAACGCTTTCATCATACACGTCATACAGTGGCCCGTGGAACACCTGAGGCCGAAGTGAGCCATGAAGTTAATAAGAAAATTCCACACAGGAGCCTAAACCCTGTCCAAGGAGCTTCGTTCTCTGCCGTTAGGAGCCTCATTAACGAGCCCGCGTATTCAGGAGCGCTCAGCTTCCCTGACAGGGCAGTTGCCCAACTCTTTGGCTCTTTAAAAGAAAGCACTGAAGACCATCGTGCAGGAGACTCCTCGGGGGGAAGCGTTTCCACTGAAAACGATTCCCTGCAGAAGGACATTGTCTCTGCAGACGAAGCCGGAGGGAATCCTTCTGCCACCCACTCTGCTGTGACTAAAGAAAGCAGTGAGGGAGGATGGGAGCACCCCAACGTGGGCACCAACGCACCTCCTGCAGACTCCACTTCGCCCATGCCTTCCCCAGGGAAGCTGTTAGAAATGCGGTTGAATCAGCAGCTCTGGCCCCTCATCCCCAACAAGGATGTGAGAGGGTTCATGTCTGTCGTCATCCGCCTATTAAAAACGGACTGCGCTGAGCCCCAAATGCAACTGGCCTGTGCCAAGCTCGTCTCCCGCACGGGCCTCCTGATGAAGCTGCTCAGCGAGCAGCAGGAAGCCAAGGTGACCAGGGCGGAGTGGGACGCAGACCAGTGGAAATATGAGAACGACAACAGTGAGAGCCTAGGACCTCAAAGCCAACAGAAACACCCGGAGGGGTCGATGGAGGTAAGGAAGGTTCCCACATGAGGGGGTGCTGTTGGCAGGCCCATGAAGCTGGACCAGGGCTGCCCAGTCTGTATCTTGTCAAGGCCACATAACTTTGGCTACTAGTGTTGCCCACTTTGCTCCCTTAGACAATAAAGTGAACTGACACACAAGATGAACTTTAAAATTAACTGCATAATAATCAACATGGATCATGTTAGATTTCATATGTTCTTAAAGCTCCTCACCCATAACAATGGGATATTGAACAGTTGGCTTTAGTCCTCAACTCTGTGACATTTAACAAAAATTTTTCATTTTCTATTGTATCTATTTTTTCCTTTATTAGCGCACAAAAGAAGTTCCAGGATCCGTCTTTAAGAACAATCTCGTCTTGGGAATTTGTTTGGTGTCAGCAGTCATGCTTTCAGGTGTAATCTTGTGTGTCATTAAGGTAAGGAGAATATTT
>PVKB01008590.1:0-14959 GCA_004027205.1 Ctenodactylus gundi | reverse complement strand
CCACAGTGAGAGTTTTGGCCAGCACAGTGGAAACAGCCACCGTGAAGCCCACCCCAAATGTGGTCTGCTGCAGGACGCAGGTGGCCGTGTTGGGACGGCCAATGAAGAGCAAGGAGCAGAGGAAGCAGAAGGTGAGGGCGCCGAGCAAGGTGTAACTCAGGCCCCGGTTATTGGCCTTGACGATGGGGGTGTCTCGGTGTTTCACAAAGAGTCCAAGGATGGCAGCTGTGAGGATGGTGAGACTGAGGGCTGAGCCAGCCAGCACCTTCCCCAAGGGGTCTTCATAGGCCAGAAAGGTCACAGACTTGTGGAGGCAGTGGGTTCGCTGAGTGTTGGCGTACTGATGGTTGGGACACTTCACACACGTTTCCATATCTAGAGAAACATTGAATTCATCATTAGTTCAAGGTGTATTATTCCTCTTTTATATCAGACCAATCTCCAGAAATTCATTGACCTGACCAAATTGTTTTTTTTTTTTTTAAATGCAGTCTTGATGTTAAATCACAGGAATGTTTTGCTAGCTGTAACTCCCAATCTTTCTCATTTTAAAAAAATTTCTGAGTCTGTTTTATTAAATCACTGTATTGCTTACGACTAAGACTGTTTTCGGCCACGGCCACTCACAATCCTGGGGTTAGAGGCACACACCACTGTGCTTCTCCTTATGCTTGTTTTTTCTTAACATCAAGTAACATAATGTTAGCGAGGGAATGACTTTCATTTCCCACTGTCCATTTGTTTATGTTGCTATGAGAAATGCTATTTCTTATTCTTATGAATCTGCAAACTTATAAGAGCATGTTCCAATTTTTGTAAACCAATATAAGCCCTAGCTATGTAAACTGAACCTCTGTGATCGATGCCCTGGATTTTCAATGAATGAAAAATCACTTATGGGGAAACCAACACAATTTTCTAAGTCCAGGTAAATTCGCTTGACACACAATACTTAGTGCTGTGTAGAGTAATTCCTTTCACCATATAAAGGTTTGTAGTTTGCACCAAAGCACATATGGGCAATTTTATCATATTTGAAGCATTCGTGGGTCCAACTGAAAGGTGCCTTCAGTTTCCCATTATTGAGCTTTTCCTTCCATGAACATACTTTACTCAACCACTCATTTCATTTCTATCATCATGAGTGGTTTTCTGTACTTTTCTAATGCATTTTCCAGAGCCCTTCTGCTAGATATGTGATACTTTGATGATATAGTAAATGTCACTTTCAAATTTTATATATTTTGACTGCAGTGTAGAGATGGGTTATTTTGTACAATAATCTTACACCCACTCACAACATTTCAGTGTTTAGTTTCCCCAGATTTTATACTTCTACGTGAAACACATAATATTAGATACATTTATTTCTTCCAACCATGTTTCTTCTTGGTTTTTTTTTTCCCTTGGTTTTCTGTCGTTCTCTAGGTTCTCCAGGGCAATGCTAGGTAGATGTGGCCCAGGCACAGTCCCTGTTTCATTCTTGATTTCCAAATTGCACCAAGAAATGAGAAGCTTCCCGTAGGAGTCTGTAAATATCATTTAGACAGTTTCCTACTACTCTTAAGTTAGTCATTGCTTTGCTGATATTTATTTGTAAATTACAGAAAGATGTTCTGATAAAATTGTATCTTTTTGATTCATTGATATAATTTATATTTTCCCAGAGATTAGTGGATTTAATTTTTTCATAAACTATGTTTGGTCATACATATATGTAGATGTATATACACAAACATAACATATACAATATATAATATATGTGGTGTACATTCTATTGCATTATTTTATAAGAACATATATAAAATATTGGGTAGCACAAATATTGCATTATTAATGTAACTATTATATATACATTATTTCACATAATAAACATTATGATACATATTTCATATAACATATATTATGTATTATTGCACACAATGCATTATTCATGTATATTATGTGTAATTATACTATATTATATAAATAATATACATGCCTAGATATTATATGTATGATATGCATATCTCTATATTATATGTATAAAGGTAGAGTAGGATATATACCTAGGTCAATGAAGAAGTTCACCTAGAATTTTGTTTCTTGTAATGGAATTGTAATGTATATATAAGACAACATAGCTTTTATTTACCATATATATTTTCTTTTGTATATTTTCTTTTTCTCAAGGAGTTTGAGTAAGTCAATATTAGTATCTGATTAATTATGTTAATCAGTGAACATCTTAATTGATATATAAATTGGGTAAAACATTACATTGGGCACTCAAATTAGTTAATAACATAATATTATGAAAGATTTTAATTGTTTCTTAAATTATTTTTACTCAAATTTCCTATACATTCATGATGCTAAATCTTCCAAATATTATTCATACTAATATTACATGAAATACTTTCTATGCATCTGTACAAATACATCATCTTTTGCTCACTGAAGTCCCTTGGTTTACAATTCATTTCTTTATTCTTGATTAAATGTACAGCAGGCTGTCATTTCTTTTGGTACCGGAATTAACTTTAGCTTCATTTTCTATATGTGTGCGTTTTTATTTTCTTAATAATATTTTTCATATTTTTCCCATCTTCCATTTTATTTGTGCTAAATTAATATTTGATAGATATTTCAGATTCAGAATTATTGCATTTTTGATTTAAAGATACATAGCTGCACATAAGTAAAGAAAATATAGGTTGTACATTTGTTCAAATGGTACATTTACTTCAACTCAAATTTAATGAGTATTTTCAGTACAGATAATGTTTAATTTACATTTTAATTTATTTGATAAAGTATCTGACTTAGACAAGGCAACTTGTCTGAGCCCTGCTGTGTGTCCACAGCAATACCAGGCATGGAAGTCACCATCTCAGCTGTATTCAAAATGTAGTGTCTCAGAACAAAACCAGCTTGTGTTTAATAATACTATGTGCTAAACTTCATGATAGAGATGGAACTTAGGAACTGGGTAGTGAGGGGAAAGGATATTCCTGAGGGAAAAAATGCATCCTGATAAATTTGAGTGATTTGTAGGAAAACGGATGCACCCTGAGACTATATAATGTGCAGTGAAATGAGCCAGGTGCAGAAGGTTAATAGCACAGGGTCTCTGTAGCATGAGAAAACCAAACTATAAAAGGTGAAAAGAGCAAAATAAAAGAGAGGTGAAAGAAATTAGGAAGACACATGTCATGGGCAGGGAACAGGATTATGTGCAGGTGAGAGGTCAGAAGAGGGTAAAAATCTAAAGTTATTCAGATGTGGCATGTACAGTCACCATTATTCAGATTGAATGGTACAAGTATGAATCAAAAATGCAGCATAATAAAAAACTGACAACAAATAAACGAAGCCAACCTCTTCCAAAACAAAAGGAGAGTAAGAAAACAACGCTTTCAGCTTGACTGATAAAATGAGCCAAATTCACCTGGCTCGGTGGCATGTATCTTTAACAGCAACACTGTCAGAAGGTTGACACAAGGCGGTCACATGTTTGAGGCCTGCCTGGATCTCCTTAGTGAGGTTGTGCTCCAAAATGTTGAAATAAAAATGGGTGCAGAAGTCGCTCTGTGGTAGAGCTCACCTTGCTCCAATCACCAACAACACCAAAACCAGAAAATAAAAACAGGGTAATAATGGGAAAGGAGGAGGTGAAAAGCAGAAACAATGCACTCTTGAGGAGATCTTTTAAACTAATAATTAATAGCACTGAGTTACGCCCAAAAATTGCTAACCAAAAAAAGTTTAGCATTGCCCTTACTCCCAAGGCTCATTTCTCATTTCATGAGTAGACTGGGTGAACAAAAACAGAAGTAGAGAACTTGTCTGAAGAGCACGCTCTCACCTGTGTCATTGGCCATCTCATTCTCTGGGCACGGGGTACAATCGAAACAGCAGGCAGGCTTTCCCTCCTGAGGGGTTTTCCTAAACCCAGGACGGCAGCTCTCGCTGCACACAGACTGGGGAGACTAAAGAGAAAATACGGGTTCACGGCATTATGTGCTTTCAGTACTCCTTCAGAAATGGACTGGTGACGTTCATTTTTACAGATACATAAATAAAACTACATAATTGGATTTCTTATTTATGTGAAGATTTATAAAATATGATTAAATAAGTACATTATGTTTGGCCTTCACAGTAAGCTAGTAAATATGAAATTTTTGAAAGAAAGTAAGATTGTGCAAATTCTACATGTAAGTATTGCAAGAATAAAATTGGAGGATGAAAAGTTGATAGATAATGATTGTGGCCAACCTACCTCACTAATTGCTGTGGCCCATTGTATCAGATCTTCAAATAAAGACAGTTGTTGGCCCCGTGGACACCTAGGGGAAAATGCTCCTACTTTGACCTTATGTCTCAGGCCTTCCGGAAAATTCCAAAAGTTGATGATGTCATACTCCATGTCTCGTTTCCTTTTGTCATCTAGATTCAGTTGGTCTCCAGCAGGATTGCGGAACAGGGTGTTCTTCAGAAAGGGGTGCAGCTGCAAGAGACGGGGCGCCCTCACGTGAACAGAAAGCGTGCGCATGGGAATTCCCCCAAATGTTGCTACTCCCACTGTTTTAGTGCAATTTTAGCACTGTGGAATATTGGGCTAGAACAAATAACAGATCGTGAAAAATTAAAATATTATAGTTTGTCTAAATCATCAGATTCTTTAGAAAATATTTCCTTTGACCTCACTTAAGTGCTGTACACAGGTGTGAAACACGTATTAACTATGAAATCAGTGCTTTTACCACTGATTTTTTGCATCTGCCTGCAAAATGAAATTATCAATACCAAAGAGATGCACAATTAAATAAAAATTTACATAACCTACCACTACAAGGAAAGTATCATTTAGAAACATGAAGGAATATGTTATTTCCTATTGGTTTTAATTACTTTATGGGAAAGTTTTATATTTTTAAGTGAAAACTGCAGGTGGGTAAAGCATTGGCATCTCTGTGAACCCAAGTAACTGGCCTCCCAGTTATTCCTTCCTCCCCTGTGGTTCCCAGGCCGATGACCACCTCTATACAGATTGAAGTTTGCCTCCTTTCTGACGATCCAGGAACAAAGTCTCTTGGACTTTTTGAGAAAGAGTATGAAACTTCTTTGGTGGAGCCACTTGTGGAGTCATCTAAAAAAGCACCTAGGTGAAAGCACGTGTCACCCAAAGGAAACATTACCTGCCAGGGAGGAAACACCATTTCTCCTCTCTGTTCCATGGGTGGCATTTGTCCCTGCTGAAGAAACATCTCGTGGAGAGCATGGGCCACAGCATACACTGCGTTGTATATGTTGTAACTCCTGTCACTCAGGGCCATGTCAAAACGATTCACAGGCAGCCATGCCAGAGAGATATTAGGGGCACAGTTCTTCAATGTACAATCAGATTCAGAGAATGAGCAATGGAAATTGTTGTACCAATATGTAATGAGGTAAGTATCTTCTGGGTATTTGGAAGGGTTTGCTTCCTCCACAAAATTCTTGAAACCAGAAATTTCCTCATGATGGTTGGAAAAAATGAGAGTCCCATGAAAAGAATCAAGTATGAAACTTTTCCCAGTCATTTCAGCCTGCCACTGTGAGTTTGTCACCCAGACTCTCCAGGTCACTAAATGTCTCTCTATAACATAGCTTATGTCATTGAGACCTTCGTTGTCATAGTACATGACAATCACACTCACTGGTGATGTTTCTTGGGTCAGAATGTCGTAGTGATGTGAATATGAGAGATATGACATCAGAGTAGTTGCTATCATTTTTACAAAGGCGACACACACTTTGTTTCTGTCCATCTCTGCTCGCACATCTGAAAGGAACTGAAGACCTTTCTGTCCTTCTGTGATGGCCAGTCCTACCCAGGTCCACCTGAAATGTAGCAGCAGGGAGACCATGCCAGCAGCCAGAGATGTGTCCTTCGGGGCCACCTGGTAGAGAGAAGGAAAGTGGCCACTGTCTCTCAGCATAAAATCAAAAGATCCAAAAGTAACCTACAAAGAAAATAAAATCAGAGGTAATACGAAGTTGGGTACTGACATCAGTTCGACCATACATCTAAGGGGCAGGAGTCAACCTGGGTGACAGAAATGTTTGGTTTTCTTCTCTCTGTCATCACCTTACTTTTCTGAAAGCTTTTAAACCATAACTGCTTTGTCTCAACCTCCAAAGAAGGTTCGTTGTTTGTTTCTGTTTCCTTCTTTGTCTGCTTACAAGATATGTTGCTTAATTTACTGGCTGTACATTTTCATTTTGGTCCTCTACACTTTGAACAACAGATAAACCCACTCTTTCTTCACACCTTCTTTGAGTACCTGATAACTGCACAGGTGTGACTGTACTTTCCCCAACCATCACACACTCACCTGTGGAAATTTGTAGAGCTCCAGCAGGGGTCCAATGTGGGCAGACATTGCCCAGGCAGTGCCTGTTAGGACAGCTGCACACTTGCTGTCTCTCCTACAGGTGTAGTTAGGAATCTCATCCTGTCCCGTGAGCAAAATCAGGGAGCTCTCCAGCATCTTCCAATGACTATAAAGGAAATTGTGAAACTCGTATCCCAGAGATATGTTGGGTAAAAGATGAAGATTCTTGTTGATCTCCTCTATGGCAAAGATGAAGGCTAGAAAATTCTGGTATGTGTTCGGCATACGCCTGCATAGGGGAAACAGAGTTGCTGGTAGATAAGACTTGATCTCCACTTGTCTTTTAATCCAGTACAGTCCTGTTTGTGAACTCTATGCTTATCTACCTCCTTCATGTTTGCATAACAAGATAATCATATTTATGATGACACTAGATAGTTAATTTTGTGAAAGTGATTAGAATTATGTAAGATGCTAAAAGTACATGGGTCTCATGAGTAAGATTATTGTTCTTACAATAATTCAGAGACCGTTGCTTTATCAGTCGTCAGTGTCTGATGCATTGAGAAGACTGTTACGAATACACTAGGATGATGTTCTCTTAATTTTTTTAGATTAAATAGCTGTTGAAAATAAATCATTTGTGTTTTACACAGCCATTTGGTGCCTTATTTCAATGCAGCTGGCTGAGTGATGACAATTCACTACAAAATGATCAACCAGGAAATTTAGTTGGTCTTTGAAAGAATGGGTCCACCAACAAATAACATAACATAAAGTCTGTTGTACAAGAAAGGAACTTAGTAACTTCCACATACATAGAGAAAAGTTTGGTAAACACAGACGCAGATGACAATTACAATGGGCTAGAATTGGTCCCTGCTATAAAGACTGAAATATTTACATTTATCAACATTTCCCTAAGTGCTTAATAGAAGAACAATATTATCAACACAAAGTTGGAAACACAAGAAAAGCTGAATTATTTAGACACAAATGTCCCAGAGAATCAGAGAAACAGGACCTCCCTAGAATGATTTTAGGGCCAAAGGAGGAATTTCGTTACATTTTCTAAATTCCTGGCACAACAAATTCATGCACTGGCAAAAGCAAGATCCAGAAACTCTGATCGGTACCAGAATCCTAAATCCAAGTGAACTAGGGACACCTAAGAGAAGCCTGACCACTGGTCAGAGGAGTAACCCATAAATCTGTAAACTCAGCATGGCCAGCACTGGACACAAACAGAAACACCATCCTGCAAAAATGAACATCGGTAGAAGTGCTCCTTTGAAACGCCTCTATTTTCTATTTTCCCCTAACTTTTTCTTTACAATTTTGAATACAATTACTGTCCTAGTCATTGACAAATTCTTCCATTTTATAGAATAGCATCCACAATTTCAGCAGGAACTCAGAACCATAGTTTTGCTTTTTTTAAAAAATTGTAATATGTCAATCATTGTTCATTGTTCATCTCTGGCTGATGCTCATGTAAGGGTGATAAACACAGGTATTCTCAATAATTTTGAAGTTGTGTGGATCAAACTCAGCTCCTACATGCTTGGTAAATGCTTTATGACTGACTTGTAGCTTTATCCCATAACATGTGTATTTGTATGGCTTTATTTTATATTTGGAGCCATACCTTAGTTTAGTTCACACTGGCCCTGATCTCGGTATGTCGCCCAGACTGGCCTTGAGATCACAGTAGTCCCCCTGGCTTAGCCTCCCAAGTGTTGGAATTGCATGTGTGCACCACCGATCTCAGCCAGAATAAGTATTCTGTAGATCATGGCTAGAGCCCCATATATGTGTCAAATATTGTAGACTTAGTATTAATAGGGTTTTTTTGCAAGATTTTATTATAAGCAGATGATATTCTTTGGAGACAGGGTGTTTCAAGCTTTATATGTTTTCTCCTTCTTTGGAATCTTTCTATTCCTCACTTCTTCTTCAACACCAACAGCTAACACATCGTTTTTGTACTACTGTTTGACCAGAGACTATAGTATATTATGGTGTGGAAAATCAAATGTGATTTAAGAGAGATACCATTGGACCCAGCTAGTTACTTCTCAGAATTATCCATAACATACACTGGAATTTATAATATATCCAAGATATACTATGTTAGTTATAAAAACACAAGAGTGGAAAACAAAAATTTAGGAACATCCAAAATTGGCAAGATGGTAAGTATGCATGTTTTATATGACACTATGTTATGGAGACCTCAGCATTAGTATGCAGAGATTTATGCATGCATAAACACATGGAATACATTTGTTATGTAAGAAGATTAGGTTAATACAGAGAAGGAAAAGAGAATTTCAATTTATTTTTTGACACAGATCTTGCTGTGTAGTCCAAGCCTGGTCCTGAACTCGCTGTGTTGCCTGGGCTGGATTTGAATCTTCCTGCAAAGTGCTGAGATTGCATGTGTATGCTACTACACTGGAACATTTTTTATGCAGTGCTAAGGGATCTAACCCAGGATCTTGTGCCTGTGGGGCAAGCACTCTAACCATTGAGCTATGACCCCAGCTCTATTTTTAATTTATATGCCCAAAATATTCCAAAATAATCTCAAGATTATTTTATAATTACATTCATCATTTTGGTGCATACCTAGGTCATAGTCTCCTTAACCTATTAAAAGGACTTTTGCAATAAAATACTGGTTTACATAAAATGTACGATTCGGACATATGTAAATACTTTAAATAGTTCTTTTGATTGCCAATTTTTGAAAAATAAAAATTTTCTCATAAGTCTCAGGAAGCTTGTATCTCAGAGCAATTTCTCCTAGTCATAAAACTCTGGTAGCTGCAAGTGTGTTCAGTCACAGACAAGTTTTACAGTGACGAGGGCTGCACCTGCATCAACTGAAAACAGCAGATTAATTTGCAGAAGGGATGAAAGTAAGCAACAGAAAAAGAGCAGGCAGCTTCTTCTCTAAAGATCCCAGGAACAAGAAGAAACTCTGTCTCATACTCTTCCAATACTCTCCAAACCTTATAACATGAGATTCAGTCACTACCTGATACCACATTGCCCTCAGATAATGTGTGATCCCAGGATCTGCCTTCAGCTACAACGCTTACTATGGTTTTAGCCAGATTCCTCATTACCCTCTTTTTGTCTGTTAATATTTCTTCAGTGACCCCCATTTAGCTCTTTGTCCCCTAGCTCCTTATCACTTGTGCAGAATTCCGAATTCAGGTCAACACCACATTGTAGTGGTCTCGGACCTAAAATGGTGTGCTTTTATCCAATTAAGGTCTTCCTACCACTCTCACGCAGTACTAAAAGTTTATTTGGTTGCCACTCATTAGGATTTATTAAATTTAGATCAGCCTTCAGAGAACCGCCCACCTAACATCCTGCAGATCTGCTGCCAGCTGCCCTCAGCAGCATTTTTCAGGACCGTAGCTTGCACACCAACCATACAACATCAAACACACTTTGAATTATCTTGAAAAGAAACGCGAAATGCTACCTACTCCTGAGGTTCATGCAGGCATTGTGCTTTGAATGCCTTGTCTTCAATCTAGGTAAACGCAGACAAAGGGCTTGGGACTAAAATATAAGTCATCATCTGGACGTGATAATAAATACAGGGTAAGTAGAAACACAGGCAACAGGAGGGAGAGCCTCAGTTCTTTGCCAACACTCCTACTGTCAAACACAGGTAGCTAGCTACCACAGCAACACTTGTGGCTCCAGCATCTTAGAAGGAAACCCATCATTGTTTCAGTGACCTTTGCCTCCCTCTGACATAAGCTGCCAGCTGGAAACTTCTTGCACAGTGCAGAGTCCATTATTTCACTGTGTATCTGGCCACAGAGCTGATGTGATCGATTCTAAAACAGAGCGTGCACGTGAGCAAGTAAGCAGTAATCAAATCAGAGGAAAAACCTCCAGGTGACACCTGGCTTGCTCCTGGCCCGGCCTGCACCTCCGGGAGGCCTGGAGCACAACTTGCAGGAGACACTAACGTACTCGTTACTGGAGTCAGCCACTGCCTATCTGCAGTAAGAAGTGTCCCCAAGCAGCTGGGCTACATTGGCAGAGGACGCTGTCCTGGGCACTTGAAACTTTCAGACATGGTTAAGGAAGTGTTGGGATATCCTCAACTGTATTAAGAAACTTTTCCAGGAGCTACTCTGCACTGAATTCAATCCAGTGGTTTGCATTCTGTTTCTAAGTTTCCTCGCTCAGTGTCATGCAGCGGCAGCTGTGTAGGGGCAAGGACATGGTTAATGGCACAAGATGGAGACCTTCGTGTGGTTTTGACTCCCAACTGTGGAAAGATATAGTTAATACAATGTAAAAAATATTCACTTTAAAGGCAGACAAGGCAATATGAATAAAAACATTTTAGAGACAGCCTGTGCACATGTAGGTGGACAAGAAAGAAAAACAATAGAGAAAAGATGGAAGTCGCCACTCACAGAGCCCTAGGTGTCACCCACCCTGACAACCAAGAGAAAAATAAACGCATAAAAAGTCACATACTGAACGGTAAAGACGTCCTTCCCGGGCTGCAGGTCCAATACAGCAGTGTAGTACATTACATAATAAAGGGAGAAGAAGCCCCCGATGACCACGTCTCCGTCTCTGCGCACACTGGTGCCCCTTCGGCTCAGGCAGGCTTCATTAGTGAAATTATACACGAAGGGAGGAAGCTCCAGGAACAGGAAGACAAAAATCAATGGAAACATGTTGAGTCCCTGCAGAGCCTGAGGGCTGAGGGAAGGGGCTTCTTCCAGAGTCCGCTATGCAAATATATGTAGTGTGTGTGTGTGTGTGTGTGTGTGTGTGTGTGTATGATGCAGCTGCACACTTTTATTCTCCTGACTGGTGTCAGCCAAGCTTCCCCTATGTCACAAGAGGAATTGGCCACCGCCTCTCTCCTGGGCTCTGCATCTGAGGTCTGGAATCCAGGTGAAAACCACATGTTGGAAATAATATTTGAGCATCATTGCTGCCTCCACCTTGGGGCATTATGATGTCACCCAAGTCCACTTAGAGCAACATCCCAGGGGCCACCTCCTCCTGAGGTGGGCAGATTTGCTACTGGGCCTGGGTCAATAAGCCATTAAACAAGATGTCATTTGTCATATTAATTCTAGTATTTTGGAGAAATCCATCTAGATATTTTTTATTCATTTGATATTTATGTACTACAGATTCAACAACAAGTCATTAACATACAGCTTGGCAATCAGTGCCCAATATGTATTTTACCACTGTTTTTATTAATATATATATATATTATACATAGTATTTACAATGAATTTGGGTGTTTCGTACACATATGTATCATATCGACTTTACAATCCCTTCCCATTTTCTACCCTCCCACCCCCTCCCTATCCCTTCCCCCAACTCCGGCTATCACTTCATGTGGTTCCACAGAATGTCTGTGTTCTGGGTTTTCCAAATCCGAGAAACCATACAGTGTTTAACATATTAATCTTCCACACCTAAGTCATTTCACTTAAGTCACCACTCTGAGCTTCCTATTCCTTTAATGAGTTCGTAGTAGTTAAATCTTGATGCCTTTTCTCTGAATCCAACCAGCCCCTTTAATGGTATATTTACCAAAAGTTTTTCTTCTATATTTTGCTATATCTTTGTTGCTATTCTTGAACCTGGCTTTACCCACCAGTTCACATTAGAAAATAACTACAAGCATGTAGTTCAAAAGACTAGTAAATTTGGGAAAGAAGAAGAAAAAAGTTAAATTTCAAATGCCTTAGCTGAATACTGGAAGGTACATACTTGTACATTCACAGGGTTATCTTTACATCAGTCAGTTTTCTTAGGATAAATTTTCATCAGCGACCTAATAGGTGAATTGCTACGATAAAACAAAGTTAAAACTATATCACATTGCTACAATAAATGAACTTAAATCTGTACCACATACATATACTTAAAGTGACAGATATGAAGGCAAATTTAGTTATTTCAGAATTTTTAACTTTCATAACTTATTTACTCCTATTTTATTGATTACTAACATACTTTTTTCTCAGTCCATTCTCCTCTAGCTGTTGTCACTTTTCCTCTGGGGTCATTGGTGTCTCTGGCCTCCCTTTCACTTTCTAAGTTTCCTTTAAGTATTCTTTGCAATACTGGCTAAGTGGCTGCGAATTTCTTTGAGCTTTCTCTATCATGGAAAGTTTTAAGTTCTCCCTTTAAATTAAAAGATAATTTTGCTGGATATAGCAATCTTAGTTGGCATTTATGCTCTGTTAGTGCTTGGATGACATTGCTCCATGATCTCCTTGCTTTTAGAATTTGGATTGAAAAATCTGCTGTTATTCTTATGTGCTTATCTTTGTAGGTCACTTTCTGTTTTTCTCTTACTGCTTTTAGTATTTTCTCTTTATGTTAGGTTTCTAGAATTTTAATTATGATGTGTCGTGATTAGGATCTCTTCTGATCAAAGCTATTTGGTGTTCTATATGCCTGAAATATTTCCATTTTCATTTCTTTTCTTAGATTTGGGAAATTTTCTTCCATTATTTCATTAAACATGTCCTTTAAGCCTTGTGTTTTGTCCTCAGTCTTGTCCTGTACTCCCACAATCTGAGGTTGTTTCTCCTTGAATCATCTATCAGCATTGTAATGATTCGTTTCCTTTATTGTTTACTTTGTGTTCTTCATGGCCTGTATGTTGCAGTTCAGTCACTCTATTTTCTAGGTCTGATATGCTATTCTGAATTTGGTTAAAGTGGTTGCTTATTATTTCCTGAGTGTTTTTAATTTCCTGAATATCTGCATTCAATTTTTCTATATCTTTGTTGTGTTCTTCTCTGATTTCTTGTTTTGCCTTCATTATCTTCTGGTATATTTCTTCTTTGGTCTCCTCTAACTGCTTTTCAAGGCTTGCTTTTTGCTTAGCTATGTGTTGGTGTAGCTCTTGCGCTGTCTGTTTTTCTTTTTTTCCTGCTTTAATTCCCGCTTTAATTCACTGAATATCTGGGCCCAGCAGTTACCATCCTTTTTGCCATTTTCATCTTTGGATTCTGCAATTTCAGTATCCCCGGTATCATCTTCTGAGGTGTCAGGTGTTTTTGTAGGAGATTTGTTACCACATTTACCCCATGGTTCTGCAACCTCTGGCTGTCTCTGGTGTGCAGGAAAGAAGGGTTTGGTGAAGGCCCAGTTCTAGATGCCTCTGGAATCCTCTTGCCCAAGGGACCGACAGGGCAATGGAATTCCCAGTCCTAGATGCCTCTGGAAGCCTCCAGGGCTCAGGATTGGCAGGGTGATGTAATTCCCGGAAGCCTCTGGAAGCTACTGGCTCATGGGACGGATGGGCAATGGACTTCCCTGTCCTAGAAGCTTCTGGCGTGCAGGGTAGCGGTGAACTGGAAGCCTCTGGCTCGTGCTGGAGGAACGGGGTGATGGTTCCCCTTTTGAGTTGTCTTGTTCCCCCCAGTCCACTCAGCACAGCTCTCCATCTGTCCTGGCTTCCCTCCCCCAGAGCAGGGCTCTCCACCCTCGGAGAAGAGGCACCCTGAGCCGTTCAGGGGATCAGCAGCCTTTTCCCCGTCTTTTCTCCTCTCTGCCGCTTGTGCCAGTTTCTTCCTAGGCACTGTTTAAGGGTGGCCCCAAAGCCCTGGTGTGCTCTTCTGAGCTTTCTTTTACTGTAAAGGGTTCAGTCTTGGGCTTCCCCACCCCCCCACCCCTTCTATTTAAAATGGCTCCTGCTGACGTCACTGCCTGTGAAGGCTGCCAAGCCCTGTTTCTGATCTGGGATCCCGGGGTCTTTTCTAGAGGGAGCACACGATGCGTTTGTAGTACACACACACACACACACACACACACACACACACACACCGGTTGGTGTTTTTGAGGGTGGGGTCACCAGCTGGCAACAATTCCCACTTCTCTGGATCCACGCTGACCTCGAGCCGAGGTTCTGACTCCAGACTTTCCTCCATCTGGTCTGTGGGTGCCGGCAGCTCGGGGCCACCCCAAGTCGGCTGCTTCTTTCCTCCTCTTCCTATGTGACTTCAGGATTTCTGACCCGCCCGCAGCCTACTGTCTGTTGTTGGGTGCTCCATCCTCTCACAGCTCCGTCAGATGTTCAGGCCCCCACGAGCTTTCCTCAGTCAGTAGCTGCCTGCGGCTCCAGCCATTTGCAGCCAGCTGCAGTGGCTTCCTGGGCCATGGGGATTTTTTTTTCCCTGCTTCCAATGATCCTTCGGAATTTCTGGCCTCCCCCTGGCCTTCTTTCAGTTGTTGAGGTGCTCCTCTATTTCCTAGCTACACTGAACACACACACTTTTTCTAACTAAATTCTTGACTTTTTAAAGTGGTTCGATGAGGAGACATTGTGTAGCACTGTCACTCAGCCACCATCTTGACCGGGAAGTGCATACATGTATTTTTTGAACACGTTTTCCATCCTTCTTAAGCTTTCCTTCCCCCCGCCCCTCCCATTCTCAGGATGCCTCCCATTCCCAGCCGCGTCTCACTCCTCTTCCCTTCCTCTCTGTAATGTTCGGTTCCGTAAGGGCGTGTGTACACGGCAGTTACACACGAGAGACACCAGTCCATATGCAATCGTTAGC
>PVKB01008589.1:0-15002 GCA_004027205.1 Ctenodactylus gundi | reverse complement strand
ACACACTCGTAAGTGCCCAACGTGCCTGTCCTAGGGCTGCGGCTACGACTGCCCCTTGACCCAAGCCGTGCAATAAACTGGACCTGAACGCCAACAACCGCCCTAACATTCACCATGGACCCGCTTCGAAACCTGGGCATCAAAGTCAGGCTAGCTATAGCCAGAACCCAAACCATAACCCTACGGCCGATTCCATTTCTAAGCCTGACACTAGCAACCAACCTGGCCCTGAGAAGAAAACTAGGGTGAAACCCATCTCTAGCCCCGAATTCAGCCTCGCCTGCCCTGCTCGGCTCTTTTTCTACTGTTATGACGGCAGAAAATGAAGCCCAAGAGCTAACCACACCCTCCACCCTCACACGACCAGGCACCCCAGGCCTAGGCACATCCCGGGCCCTCAGCCTCACTCTAATACACAGGGGAGCCCCGGGACCTAGTCTGAAATGAAGTTCAAAGCCTCTCCTACACATTCCCGCTAGCCAGTGGCACATCCACAGCCCTGGATCCGAAGAACAACCTCCAAAGTCACCGATGTGCGACTTCTAGTCCTGCAGCTATACCTGCCCCTTGAAACAAGCCCTGCCACAAACCTAACCCGAACTCCAACCACCACCCTAACATTCATCTTGATCCTGCATCGCAATCTGAGCATCAAAGTCGGCCTAGCTATAGCCAGAGCCCTAACACTAACCCCAAGGCCCGATTCCATTTCTAACACTAACCCTACCACCTGAGCTCGCCCCAAAAAGAAAACGAGGGAGAAGCACATTCCAAGTCCCGTTATCAGCCTCAACAGCCCACCTTGGCTCCTTTTCTACCATTATGACGGCCGAAAATGAAGCCCAAGAGCTAACCACGCCATCCGGTCTCACACAACAGGGAACCCCAGGCCTAGGCACATCTCAGGCCATCAGCCTCATTCTAATACACAGGGTAGGCCCCGGACCTAGTCTGAAGCTTAGTTCTAAGGATATCCTTCACGTATCTGCTATCCAGCAGCACATCCACAGCCCTGAAGCGGAGCCACGCCATCAGAAGTGCCCGATGGGCCAGTTCTAGGGCCACGGCTACACCTGCCCTAGACACAAGCCTTGCAATAAACCAGCCCTGAATGCCAAACACCGCTGCACTCCTCCGCTTTTTTTCTACCCATAGGATGGCCAAAAAACAAGCCCAACAGCTGACCACTTACTTAAGCCTTACATGTCGGGGACCCCAGGCCTATGCACATCCCGGGCCCTCAGCCTCACTCTAACACACAGGGGAGGCCCCGAACCAAGTCTGAAGCTTAGTTCTAAGCCTCTCCTTCACGTTCCTGCTATGCAGCGGGATGTCCACAGCCCTGAAGGCGAGCCACGCCCTCAAAAGTGCTCAAGGTGCCCTTCCTAGGGCTGCCCCTTGACCCAAGCCTTGCAATAAACCTGACATGAACGCCAACCACCGCCCTAACATTCACCATGGACCTGCTTTGAAACCTGGGCATCAAAGTCAGCCTATCTACTGCCGGAGCCTTAACACTAACCGTAGGCCCGATTTCATTTCTAAATCTAACCCTAGCCCCCCAGGTGGTCTTGAAAAGAAAACGAGGGAGAAACTCATCCTTAGCCCCGATTTCAGCCTCGCCTGCCCTCTTCGGCTCCTTTTTTACCATTATGACGGTGGAAAAAGAAGCCCAAGAGCTAACCACACCCTCCGGCCTCAGACGACCGGGCACCCCAGGCCCAGGAGTATCCCGGGCCCTCAGCCTCACTTTAATACACAGTGGAGCCCTCGGACCTAATCTGAAACTAAGTTCGAAGCCTTTCCTACACAGTCTCACTAGCCAGCGGCAAATCCACAGCCCTGGAGCCGAACCACACCCTCTAAAGTCACCGACGTGCCAGTACTAGGCCTGGCGCTACACCTCCATCTTGACCCAAGCCTTGCAACAAACCAGACCCGAACACCAAACACCATCCTAACATTCAACTTGATCCTGCTTCGCAATCTGGGCATTAAGGTTGGCCTAGCTATAACCATGGCCCTAACACTAACCCCAAGACCCGATTCCATTTCTAACCCTAACCTTACCATCTCACCTGGCCCCAAACACAAAATGAGGGAGAAACCCATCCCTAACCCTGATTTCAGCCTCGACTGCCCTCCTCGACTCCTTTTCTACCATTATGACAGGTGAAAAAGAAGCCCAAGAGCTAACCACGTCATCCGGCCTCACACACCCGGGCACCCCAGTCCTAGGTAGATCACGTACCCATAGCCTCACTCTAATACACAGGGGAGATCCCGAACCTAGTCTGAAGCTCAGGTCCAAGCCTCTCCTTGACGTTCCTGCTACCCAGCGACACATCCACAGCCCTAAAGCCGAGCCATAGCCTCCAAAGACACTGACTTGCTAGTCCTAGGCCTGGACCTACACCTGCCCCTTGACCCAAGTCTTGTAACAAACCAGACCCGAACGCTAAGTGCCACCCTAACATTCGCCTTGATCCTGCTTCACAATCTGAGCATCAAAGTCGGCCTAGCTATACTCAGAGCCCTAACACGAACCCCAAGGCCCGATTCCATTTCTAACCCTAACCCTAACACCTCAGCTGGTCCCCAAAAGAAAACGAGGGAAAAACCCATCGCTAGCCCCGATTTCAGCCTGAACTGCCCTCCTCAGCTGCTTTTCCACCGTTATGACAGGCAAAAAAGAAGCCCAAAAGCTAACCACGCCATCCGGCCTCACACACCCAGGCACCCGAGGCCTAGGCACATCCAGGGCCATAAGCCTCACTCTAATACACAGGGGAGCCCCCGGACTTAGTCTGAAGCTTAGTTCTAAGCCTCTCCTTCACGTTCCCGCTAGCCATTGGCACATCCACAGCCCTGAAGCCTAGCCACGCCCTCCAAAGTGCCCGACGTGGCAGTCCTAAGGGCTGCGGCTCCACCTGCCCCTTGCCCCAAGCCCTCCAATAAACATGATCCAAACGCACACCACCGCCCTAACATTCACCATGGACCTGCTTCGCAACCTGGGCATCAACGTTGGCCTAGCTATAGCCGGAACTCTAACTCTAACCCTAGGCCCGATTCCATTTCTAACCCAAACCCTAGCCCCCCAGCTGGCCCCGAAATGAAAACTAGGGAGAAGCCCATGCCTAGCCCCGATTTCAGCCTCGCCTGCCCTGCCCGGTTCTTTTTCTACCCTTAGAATGGCCAAAACACAGGCCCAAGAGCTGACCACGGCCTACAGCCTCACACGCCCCGGTACCCCAGGCCTAGGCACATCACGGGCCCTCAGCCTCACTCTAATACACAGGGGAGCCCCCGGACCTAGTCTGAAACTAAGTTCTAAGCCTCTCCTACACGTTCCCACTAGCCAGCAGCATATCCACAGCCCTGGAGCCAAACCACACCCTCCAAAGTCACTGACATGCCACTCCTAGGCATGCGGCTACACCCGCCCCTTGACCCAAGCCTTGTAACAAACCAGACTCGAACGTCAACCACCGCTGCCCTCCTCCGCTTTTCTTCTACCCATAGGAGGGCCAAAAACAAGCCCAAGAGCTGACCAATAACTTCAGCCTCACATTCCCAGTTACCCCAGACCTAGGCACATCCCGGGCCATCACCCTCACTCTAATCCACAGGGGAGGCACCGAACCCAGTCTTAACCTTAGTTCTAAGCCTCTCCTTCACGTTCCCACTATCCACCGGCACGTCCACAGCCCCGAAAGCGAGCCATGCCCTCTAAAGTGTTCAAGGTGCCATTCCTAGGGATGCGTCTGCACCTGCCCCTTGACCCAAGCCTTGCAATAAACCTGACCCGAACACCAACCTCCGCCCTAACATTCACCATGGACTTGCTTCACAGCCTGGGCATCAAAGTCAGCCTAGCTATAGCCAGAGCCATAACCCTAATCCTAGGCCTGGTTTCATTTCTAACCCGAACCATAGCACCCCAGGTGGCCCCGAAAAGAAAACTAGGGAGAAACCAATCCCTAGCCCCGATTTCAGCCTCGCCTGCCCTCCTCGGCTCCTTTTGTACCATTATGACGGCAGAAATAGAAGCCCAAGAGCTAACCACGCCCTTCAGCCTCACACGACCGGGAATCCAAGGCCTAGGCACATCCCAGGCCCGCAGCCTCACTCTAATACACAGGGGAGCCCACAGACCAAGTCTGAAACTAAGTTCTAAGCCTCTCCTACACGTTCCCACTAGCCAGCGGCACATCTACAGCCCTGGAGCCGAACCACACCCTCCAAAGTCACTGACGTGCCACTCCAAGGCCTGCGGGCTACACCTGCCCCTTGACCCAAGCCTTGCAACAAACCAGACCGGAATGCCAACTGCCACCCTAACATTCACCTTGATCCTGCTTCGCAACCTGGGCATCAAAGTCCGCCTAGCTAAAGCCAGAGTCCGAACACTAACCCCAAGGCCCGATTCCATTTCTAACCCTAACCCTACCACCTCAGCTGGCCTCCAAAAAAAAACAAGGGAGAAACCCATCCCGTGGCCAGATTTCAGCCTCACGTGCCCTCCTCGGCTCCTTTTCTACATTATGACAAAAGAAAGAGAAGCCCAAGAGCTAACCATGCCATGCGACCTCACACACCCATGCACCCCAAGCTTAGGCACATCCCAGGCCATCAGCCCCACGCTAAATCACAGGGGAGCCCCCAGACCTACTCTGAAGCTTAGTTCGAAGCCTCTCCTTCACGTTCCCGCTAACCAGCGGCACATCCACAGCCCTGAAGCCGAGCCACATCCTCCAAAGGCACCGACGTGCCAGTCCTAGGCCTGCGGCTACACCTGCCCCTTGACCCAAGCCTTGTAACAAACCAGACCGGAACGCCAACCGCCGCTGCCCTCCTCCACTTATTTTCTACCCATAGAAGGGCCAAAAACAAGCCCAAGAGCTGACCACTAACTTCAGCCTCACATGCCCGGTTCCCCCAGACCTAGGCACATCCCGGGACATCAGCCTTACTCTAATGAAGAGGGGAGGCCCCGAACCCAGTCTGAAGCTTAGTTCTAAGCCTCTCCTTCACATTCCCACTATCCAGCGGCACGTCCACAGCCCCGAAAGCGAGCCACACCCTCTAAAGTGTTCAAAGTGCCATTCCTAGTGATGCGGCTGCACCTGCCCCTAGACCCAAGCCTTGCAATAAACCTGACCCGAACGCCAACCACCGCCCTAACATTCACCATGGACCTGCTTCACAACCTGGGCATCGAAGTCAGCCTAGCTATAGCCAGAAACCTAACATTAACCCCAAGGCATGATTCCATTACTAACCCTAACCCTACCACCTCAGCTGGTCTCCAAAAGAAAACGAGGGAGAAAACCAGCCCTAGCCCTGATTTAAGCCCCAACTGCCCTCCTCTGATCCTTTTCTACCATTATGACAGGCAAAAAGAAGCCCAAGAGCTAACCACGCCATCAGGCCTCACACACCCTGGCACCCGAGGCCTAGGCACAAGCCGGGCCAGCAGCCTCACTCTAATACACAGAGTAGGCCCTGGACTTAGTCTGAAGCTTAGTTCTAAGCCTCTCCTTCACGTTCCCGCGATGCAAACAGACCTCAAGGCGAGCCACGCTCTCCAAAGTGCTCAAAGTGCCCTTCCTAGGGCTGCGGCTACACCTGCCGCTTAACCCAAACCTTACAACAAACCTGACGCGAACGCCAACTGCCGCCCAATCATTCATCATGGACCTGCTTCGCAACCTGGGCATCAAAGTCAGGCGAGCTATAGCCGGAGCCCTAACCCTAACCCTAGCCCCCCAGGTGGCCCCGAAAAGAAAACGAGGGAGAAACCCATCACTAGCCTTGATTTCAACCTCAACTGCCGTCCTCGGCTCTTTTTCTACTGTTATGACGCACGAATATGAAGCCCAAGAGCTAACCACGCCCTCCGGCCTTACACGCCCGGGAACCCCGGGCCTAGTCACATCCCGGGCCATCAGCCTCACTCTAAGCCAGAGGGGAGCCCCCGACGAAGTCTGAAGCTTAGTTCGAAGCCTCTCCTTCACGTTCCCGCTAACCAGTGGCACATCCACAGCCCTGAAGTCGAGGCACAGCCTCCAAAGGCACCGACGTGCCAGTCCGAGGCCTGTGGCTCCACCTGCCTCTTGACCCAAGCCTTGTAACAAACCAGACCGGAAGCCAGCCACCGCTGCCCTCCTCCCCTTTTTTTCTACCCATAGGAGGGCCAAAAACAAGCCCAAGAGCTGACCACTAACTTCAACCTCACATGCCCGGGTACCCCAGTCCTAGGCACATCCCGGGCCATCAGCCTCACTCTAATACACAGGGGAATCCCCAGACCTACTCGGAAACTCAGTTCTAAGCCTCTCCTACACGTTCCCGCTAGCCAGCGGCATATCCATAGACATGGAGCCGAACCACAACCTCCAAAGTCACCGACGTGCCACTCCAAGGACTGCGGCTACACCTGCCCCTTGACCCAAGCCTTGCAACAAACCAGACCAGATCGCCAACCGCCACCCTAACATTCACCTTGATCCTGCTTCAAAATCTGGGCATCAAAGACGGCCTAGCTATAGCCAGAGCCCGAAACTAACCCCAAGGCCCGATTCCATTTCTAACCCTAACCCTACGACCTCAGCTGGCCTCCAAAAAAAACAAGGGAGAAAAACATCCCCTGGCCCGATTTCAGCCTCAAGTGCCCACCTCGGCTCCTTTTCTACATTATGACAGAAGAAAAAGAAGACCAAGAGCTAACCATATCATGTGGTCTCACACACCCGTGCACCCGAGGCTTAGGCACATCCCAGGCCATCATCCTCATTCTAATACACAGGGTAGGCCCAGGACTTAGTCTGAAGCTTAGTTCTAAGAATCTCCTTCACATTCCCGCTAACCAGCAGCACATCCACAGCCCTGAACACGAGCCACGCCATCATAAGTGCCCGACGTGCCAGTCCTAGGCCTGAGGCTACACCTGCCCCTTGACCCAAGCCTTGTAACAAACCAGACCCGAACGCCAACCGCCCCTGCCCTCCTCCGCTGTTTTTTTACCCATACGACACCCAAAAAACAAGCCCAAGAGCTGAACAATAACTTCAGCCTCACATGTCCGGGTACCTCAGGCCAAGGTACATCCCGGGCCATCAACCTCACTCTAATCCACAGGGGAGGCCCCAAACCCAGTCTGAACCTCAGTTGTAAGCATCTCCTTCATGTACCCGCTATCCAGCGGCACGTCCACAGCCCCAAAAGCGAGCCACGCCCTCTAAAGTGTTCAAAGTGCCATTCCTAGGGCTGCAGCTACACCTGCCCCTTGACCCAAGCCTTGCAATAAACCTGACCTGAACGCCAATCACCGCCCTAACATTCACCATGGACCTGCTTCACAACCTGGGCATCAAAGTCAACCTAGCTATAGCCGGAGGCCTAACCCTAACCCTAGGCCCGATTTCATTTCTAACCCTAACCCTAGCACCCCAAGTGGCCCCGAAAAGAAAACTAGGGAAAAACCCATACGTAGCCCCAATTTCAGCCTCTCCTGCCCTCCTCGGCTCCTTTTGTACCGTTATGACGGCCGAAATAGAAGCCCAAGAGCTAACCACGCCCTTCAGCCTCACACGACCTGGCACCCCAGGCCTAGGCACATCCCTGGCCCTCTGCCTCAATCTAATACACAGGGGAGCCCCAGGACCTAGTCAGAAACTAAGTTCTAAGCCTCTCCTACACGTTCCCACCAGCCAGCATCACATCCACAGCCCTGGAGCCGAACCACACCCTTCAAAGTCACCGACGTGCCACTCTAAGGCCTGCGGCTACACCTGCCCCTTGACCCAACCTTGCAACAAACTAGACCGGAACGCCAAACGCCATCCTAACATTCACCTTGATCCTGCTTCACAATCTGGGCATCAAAGTCAGCCTAGCTATAGCCGGAGCCCTAACATTAACCCCAAGGCATGATTCCATTTCTAACCCTAACCCTACCACCTCAGCTGGTCTTCAAAAGAAAACGAGGGCGAAAACCATCCCTAGCCCCGATTTCAGCCTCAACTGCCCTCATCCACTCCTTTTCTACCGTTATGACAGGCGAAAAAGAAGCCCAAGAGCTAACCACGCCACCCGGCCTCACACACCCTGGCACCCGAGGCCTAGGCACATGCCGGGCCAGCAGCCTCACTCTAATACACAGGGTAGGCCCCGGACTTAGTCTGAAGCTTAGTTCTAAGAATCTCCTTCACGTTCCCGCTAGCGAGCAGCACATCCACAGCCCTGAAGCGGAGCCATGCCATCAGAAGTGCCCTTTGGGCCAGTCGTAGGACCACGGCTACACCTAACCCTTGACCCAAGCCTTCCAATAAACTTGACCCGAACGCCAACCGCCGCTGCCCTCCGCCTCTCTTTTCTACGCATATGATGGCCGAAAAACAAGCCCAAGAGCTGACCATAACTTCAGCTTCACATGTCCGGGTACCACAGGCCTAGGCGCATCCCGGGCCATCAGCCTCACTCTAATCCAGAAGGGAGGCCCCGAACCCAGTCTAAACCTTAGTTCTAAGCCTCTCCTTCACGTTCCCGCTATGCAAACAGACCTGAAGGCAAGCCACGCCCTCCAAAGTGCTCAAAGTGCCCTTCCTAGGGCTGCGGCTACTCCTGCCCCTTAAGCCAAGCCTTGCAACAAAACTGACGTGAACGCCAACTGCCGCCCTAACATTCAGCATGGACCTGTTTCCCAACCTGGGCATCAACGTCATGCTAGCTCTAGCCAGAACCCTAACCCTAACCCTAGGCCCGATTTCATTTCTAACCCTAACCCGAGCACCCCAGCTGGCCCCAAAAAGAAAACGAGAGAAAAACCCATCACTAGCCTTGATTTCAGCCACGACTGCCATCCCCGGCTCTTTTTCTACTGTTATGAAAGCCGAAAATGAAGCCCAAGAGCTAACCGCACCCTCCAGGCTCACACGACCGTGCACCCCTGGCCTGGGCACATCCCGGGCCCTCAGCCTCACTCTAATCCACAGGGGAGCCCCTGGACGTCATCTGAAACTAAGTTCTAAGCCTCTCCTGCACATTCCCACTAGCCAGCGGCATTTCCACAGCCCTGGAGCCAAACCACACCCTCCAGAGTCACCGACGTTCCACTCCAAGGCCTGCGGCTATACCTGCCCCTTGACCCAAGCCTTACAACAAACCAGATCCGAATGCCAACTGCCACCCAAACATTCACCTTGATCCTGCTTCGCAATCGGGGCATCAAAGTCGGCCTAGCTATAGCCAGAGCCCGAACACTAACCCCAAGTCCCGATTACATTTCTAACCCTAACCCTACCACCTCAGCTGGCCTCCAAAAAAAAAAAGAAAAGGAAGAAACCCATCCCCTGGCCGGATTTCAACCTCAAGTAACCACCTCGGCTCCTCTTCTACAGTTATGAGAGAAGAAAAAGAAGTCCAAGAGCTAACCATGCCATGTGGACTCACACACCCGGGCACACCAGGCTTAGGCACATCCCAGGCCATCAGCCTCATTCTAATACACAGGGTGGGCCCAGGACTTAGTCTGAAGCTAAGTTCTAAGAATCTCCTTCACATTCCCGCTAACCAGCAGCACATCCACAGCCCTGAAGCGGAGCCACGAAAATCAGAAGTGCCCGTTGGGCCAGTCCTAGGCCTGAGACTACACCTGCCCCTTGACACAAGCCTTCTAACAAACCAGACCCGACCGCCAACTGCCGCTGCCCTCCTCCGCTTTTTTTCTACCCATACGATGGCCAAAAAAGCCCAAGAGCTGACCAATAACTTCAGCCCCACATGTCCGTGTACCTCAGGCCTAGGCACATCCCGGGCCATCAACCTCACTCTTATCCAGAGGGGAGGCCCCGAACCCAGTCTTAACCTTAGTTCTAAACCTCTCCTTCACGTTCCTGGTATCCAGCGGCATGTCCACAGCCCAGAAAGCGAGCCACGCCCTCTAAAGTGTTCAAAGTGCCATTCCTAGGGCTGCGGCTGCACCTGCCCCTTGACCCAAGCCTTGCAATAAACCTGACCCGAACACCAACCACCACCCTAACATTCACCATGGACCTGCTTCACAACCTGGGCATCAAAGCCAGCCTAGCTATAGCCGGAGGCCTAACCCTAACCCTAGGCCCGATATCATTTCTAACCCTAGCCCTAGCATCCCAGGTGGCCCCAAAAAGAAAACTAGGGAGAAACCGATCCCTAGCCCTGATTTCTGCCTCACCTGCCCTCCTCGGCTCCTTTTGTACCGTTAAGACGGTTGAAATAGAAGCCCGAGAGCTAACCACGTCCTCCAGCCTCACACGACCCGGCACCCCAGGCCTAGGCACATCCCGGGCCCTCAGCCTCACTCTAATACACAGGGGAGACCCCGGAACTAGTCTGAAACTAAGTTCTAAGCCTCTGCTACACGTTCCCGCTAGCCAGTGGCACATCCACAGCCCTGGAGCCGAACCACACCCTCCAAAGTCACCGACGTGCCACTCCAAGGCCTGCGGCTACACCTGCCCCTTGACCCAAGCCTTGCAAAAAACCAGACCGGAACGTCAACCCAACCGCCACCCTAACATTTACCTTGATCCTGCTTCACAATCTGGGCATCAAAGTCGGCCTAGCTATAGCCGGAGCCCTAACATTAACCCCAAGGCATGATTCCATTTCTAACCCTAACCCTACCACCTCAGCTGGTCTTCAAAAGAATATGAGGGAGAAAACCATCCCTAGCCCCGATTTCAGCTTCAACTGCCCTCATCCGCTCCTTTTCTACCGTTATGACAGGCGAAAAAGAAGCCCAAGAGCTAACCACGCCACCCGGCCTCATACACCCTGGCACCCGAGGCCTAGGCACATGGCGGGCCAGCAGCCTCACTCTAATACACAGGGTAGGCCCTGGACTTAGTCTGAACTTAGTTCTAAGAATCTCCATCACGTTTCCGCTAGTGAGCAGCACATCCACAGCCCTGAAGCGGAGCCACGCCATCAGAAGTACCCGTTGGGCCAGTCCTAGGACCACGGCTACACCTACCCCTTGACCCAAGCCTTCCAATAAAGTTGACCCGAACGCCAACCGCCGCTGCCCTCCGCCCCTTTTTTCAACGCATACGATGGCCGAAAAACAAGCCCAAGAGCTGACCAATAACTTCAGCCTCACATGTCCGGGTACCAGAGGCCTAGGCGCATCCCGGGCCATCAGCCTCACTCTAATCCACACGGGAGGCCCCAAACCCAGTCTGAATCTTAGTTCTAAGCCTCTCCTTCACGTTCCTGCTATGCAAACAGACCTGAAGGCAAGCCACACCCTCCAAAGTGCTTAAAGTGCCCTTCCTAGGGCTGCGGCTAAACCTGCCCCTTGACCCAAACCTTGCAATAAACCTGACCCGAACGCCAACAGCCGCCCTAACATTCACCATGGACCTCCTTCCCAACCTGGGCATCAAAGTCGGCCTAGTTATAGCTGGAGCCTTAACCCTAACCCTTGGCCCGATTCCATTCTAAACCTAACCCTAGCAATCCAGCTGGCCATGAAAAGAAAACGAGGGAGAAACCCATCCCTAGACCCGAATTCAGCCGCGCCTGCCCTCCTCGGCTCTTTTTCTACTGTTATGACAGCCGAAAGTGAAGCCCAAGAGCTAACCACTCCCTCCGGCCTCACACACCGGGCACCCAAGTCCTAGGCACATCCCGGACCCTTAGCCTCACTCTAATACACAGGGGAGACGCCGGACCTAGTGTGAAGCTTAGTTCTAAGAATCTGCTTCACGTTCCTGCTAGCCAGTGGCATATCCAGAGCCCTGATGCCGAGCCACAACATCAGAAGTGCCCAACGGGCCAGTCCTAGAGTTACAGCTACACCTGCCCCTTGACCCAAGCCTTGCAACAAACCAGACCCGAACGCCAACCGCCACCCTAACATTCACCTTGATCCTGCTTCACAATCTGGGCATCAAAGTCCGGCTAGCTATAGCCAGAGCCCTAACAGTAACCCCAAGGCCCGATTCCATTTCTAACTCTAACCCTACCACCTCAGCTGACCACAAAAGAAAACGAGGGAGAAACCCATCCCTAGCCCCGATTTCAGCCTCAGCTCCCACCTCGGCTCCTTTTCTACCGTTATGATGGCCGAAAATGAAGCCGAAGAGCTAACCATGCCTTCCAGTCTCACACACCCGGGCACCCAAGGCTTAGGCACATCCCGGGCAATCAGCCTCATTCTAATACACAGGGTAGGCCCCGTACCTAGTCTGAAGCTTAGATCTAAGAATCTCCTTCACATTCCCGCTAACCAGCCGCACATGCACAGCCCTAAAGCCGAGCCACGCCATCAGAAGTGCCCGCCTGCCTGTCCTAGGCCTGCGGCTACACCTGCCCCTTGATCCAGGCCTTGTAACAAACCAGACCCAAACTCCAACCGCAGCTGCCCTCCTCCAATTTTTTTCTATCCATAGGACCCCCAAAAAACAAGCCCAAGAGCTGACCACTAACTTCAGCCTCACATACCCGTGTACCCCAGGCCTAGGGAGATCCCGCACCCTCAGCCTAACTCTAATACACAGGGGAGGCCCCGAACCCTGTCTGAAGATTAGTTCTAAGCATCTCCTTCACGTTCCCGCTATCCAGCGGCAGGTCCACAGCCCTGAAGGTGAGCCATGCCCTCCAAAGTGCTCAAAGTGCCCTTCCTAGGGCTGCGGCTACACCTGCCCCTTCACCCAAGCCTTGCAATAAACCTGACCCGAATGCCAACCGCCGCCCTAACATTCACCGTGGACCTCCTTCACAACCCCGATTTCAGCCTCAACGGCCCTCCTAGACTCCTTTTCTACCGTTATGACAAGCGAAAACAAGCCCAAGAGTTAACCACGCCATCTGGTCTCACATACCCGGGCACGCCAGTATTAGGCACATCCCGGGCCATCAGCCTCACTCTAATACACAGGGTAGGCCCCGGACCTACTCTGAAGTTTAGTTCTAAGAATCTCCTTCACATTCCCATTAACCAGCGGCACATCCACAGCCCTGAAGCCGAGCCACGCCATCAGAAGTGCCCGACGTGCCAGTCCTAGGCCTGCGGCTACACCTGCCCCTTGACCCGAGCCTTACAATAAACCTCACCCGAAGGCCAACCGCCGCCCGAACATTCACCGTGGACCTCCTTCACAACCTGGTCATCAATGTCAGCCTAGCTATAGCTGGAGCCCTAACCCTAACCCTAACCCTATCACCCGAGGTGGCCCCAAAAAGAAAACGAGGGAGAAACCCATGCCTAGCCCCGACTTCAGCCTCAACTGCCCTCCTCGGCTCCTTTTATACCATCATGAAGGCCAAAAATCAACCCCAAGTGTTAATCACTCCATCCGGCCTCACACACTCGGGCACCCCAGTCCTAGGCACATCCCAGGCCATCAGCCTTACTCTAATACACCGGGGAGCCCCCAGACTCACTCTAAAGCTTAGCTCTAAGCCTCTCCTTCAAGTTCCCGCTAGCCAGCGGCACAACCACAGCCTTGAAGCCGAGCCACGCCCTGTCCGGTGGTCCCTACTGCCCCCTAGTGTCCTGTTGCTTTTGTGCCCGGCCCCCGTATGTCCCTACTGCTCTCTATTATGCGGTTTGTTCTCTGCACTCTCCGAGGTGGTCCCTACTGCTTCCCTACTGACCGAATTTTACTGTGCCCTTTCCCCAGGGCTCTGTACTGCTGTGCTACTGTCCCGTTGCTACTATGTCCTGTCCTCGGAAGTTCCAACTTCTCCACACCTCTCCTGTTGATTCTCTGCCCTGTTTCTAAGAGGTGCCTATATATAGCCCTATGATCACATTATGTCTCTTTCTTGTCCCCAGGGGTCAGTTGGTTTTCTGGTCTGTCTCCAGAGGTCCCAACTGCTCCCTACAGTCACTTTGCTTCACTGTACTTTCCTCAGAGGTCACTAACGCTCTCCTACCATCTCGTTGCTCTCCTGCCCAGTCACCAGGGGGCCCCACTGTCTCGTTGCTTCTCTGTCCTTTACCCATAAGTCCCTCTTGCCACCCTCTTGATCCTTTTTGCTCTTCTGTCTTGTCCCTTGAGGTCCCTAATGACCTCCTACTGTACTGTTGCTTCTCTGCCCTTCCCTAGGGGCTCCATACTACTCCCCTACCGTCCTGTTCTTCCACAAACATGACTCCCGGGGTCCCTACTGACCCATTTTATCTTCTTGTTTCTCTGCCTTGTCCTTAGAGGACCCATCTGCTTGCCTCCTGACCCATTACTTCTTTGCCCTGTTCCTCAAGGTTCCTACTGCTCCCTTACTGTCCCATTGCTTCTGTGCTCTGTCCCCAAACGTCCTTACTGCCCCCTACACTCCTGTTGCTTCGCTTCACTGGCCCTGGAGTTGCCTACCGCTCGCATACTGTCCCACTGCTGCACTGCCCTGTCACCACTGTTCCCAAGTGGCCCACGTAGGTCCTATTGTTTCTCTCTACTGTCCCCAGAGTTCCCCTCTGTTCCCCTAAAGTCCCGTCGCTTCTCTGGCCTCTGCCATAGGGTCTCTCTTGCTCCCCGAGTCACCCTTTCCTTCTTGGCCCATTCTCTAGAGGCCCCTAATGCTCCCTACTGCCCCCTTGCTTCTCTGTCATGTACCTGACGGTCCCTACTGCTCCACTACTATCCCGTTGCTGCTCTATCCTGCCCTAGGGGATCCCTACTGCAATGCTACTCTCTCTTATATTCTCTGCTCTGTCCTCGTGGGTCCCCACTGCTCCCCTACTGTATAGTTGCTTCTCTGCCCTGTCCTTGGAGGTCCCCATTTCCTCATGTTGCTTTTATGCCCTGTCCCAGGAAGTCCCTACTACTCTCCTACTGTTCCCTTGCTGCTCTACCCTGTACCCGGAAGTCCCTACTGCTCCATACTAAGCTGTTGCTTTTCTGCCCTGTCCCCGGTGGTCCCTACTGCTCCCCTAGTATCCCGTGGCTTCTCTGCTCTGTCCCCGATGGTGCCACTGCACCCTAGTGTCCTGCTGCTTCTCCATCCTTTCC
>PVKB01008588.1:0-15067 GCA_004027205.1 Ctenodactylus gundi | reverse complement strand
GAAATGTCCCGGTAGTGTCCCGTGTGTGGAGGGTGACAGGATCAGAGTGGGCGCTGGGCCATCAGGAGGTTGATCCATGGGTGAGGTCAGGGCTGACTGCGGTTAGTGGGGGCCCGGTGGGAGGTGGGTCCCAGGGGGGACGGGAATGCTGTGCTTTCGTCCCCAATTCCTGCCTTCTGTCTATGTGTTTCCCGCCTGCCACGACGTGAGCAGCTATCCTGTGCCAGGTCTCCCAGGGCGACCTGCCTGTCCTGGAGCCACCTGACTGGGGACTGAGTCCCTGCAGGACTTGGCGCCAGGTAAACCTCTCCTTTACGCTGCAGTGTGTTATGCCAGGTACTGAGTCCCAGGGACAGGAAAGGGACTTCAGAGAATGGCCTTGAGTTCCACAGGGAAAACCAAGGTCCACCACCTTCCAGCTGGCGCTAGCCTCAGCATTCCTATTTCTCATCAATCTCTTGAGACACTCAGGAAACAGGACTGCTGGAACTGCTTTGGAAATGACCAGAACGATGGGATAACCGTGTTCCCAGTGGCGGGAGAGATTTTGATGGGGCTCGTGGCCGTGTGTCTTTTACCACAATACCTTTTGTTTTGAGGCAGGGTCTTCCCTGTAGTCCAGGCTGATCCTGAACTCACCACGTGGTCCAGGCTGGACTTGAACACATGGCAATCCACCTGCCTCAGCCTCTAGAGTGCTAGGATTGCAGGCACGTGCCACCATAACCAGCCCACAGTAGATTTTTGAAATGCAAAAATATGTTGTAAAAACCCCTGTGCAGGCACCCTGCGGCTCGATGGACACCCTGTGGCCCATGCTCTCCTGTTCTTCCCCTCCCTGGGGCTGAGAGACACAGGGGCCTGAGAAGGAGCCCAGGAAAGCCTCATCCCAGGAGCCCGGGTGGGAGGGCCCAGCTGTGAGCCCAGTGACTCAGCCGGAAGCCAGGCCAGCACGCAGGGCACAGAGGGCTTCAGAGATGCTGGGGACCCATGGAGCATTCTCTTGCGATGTCCTGGACACCCCAGGTTCCGGCTGTGCAGCCCTCAGGTTCACTCCATTGGATTTGTAGGTGCCACCTCAGGGTGACACCCCCGGGACACCCTACACATTGCCCCACTCTCAGCCTCCACCACTGCGCCTTGGCCATATACTCTACCCCCGGCCACTAAGCACAGAATGGCACTGACATTTGGGTAATGAAGTACGTTGTGTGGGGTCCCCTCCTACTGGCCCCGTATAGCTAGAGCTGCAACGGCCTGCACCCCACTGTCCCTCACCCCGCGCTGGTGGCCAGAGAAAGAGAACAGAGCCCTAAAGCAGCAGCAGGCGGTGGCTGGGCGGGAAAGGACATAGGTTACGTCCACACATATGCCCAGGCCTGCACCAACAGGATGAGCTGGCCGTGTGTGCAGCCTGGCGTGGCTGAAAGGGCGGTGGGCTGGGAGGCAGGTGTTGGGGCTGGCAAAGGGCCCGGCTGGGCCCCCACGGGGACGCTGAGATGGGAACAAAGGAGAACCAAAATCCCCAGAGCCTCTAGTCAGCACAGCCTCCATGGCAGGACCCATCCGGTAAGAAAGGTGGGCACCTCCAGGCACCGGGTCCTCAGGCGGACCCCTGTGAGCACCCCAAAGAGAGGAAACCCTCCCGTGCCAGCCAGGGGACAGCGAGCTGCTCACCGGGCCACGTTCCTGTGGACACTGGAGGTGCAGTTCAAGGCCGCGTGCAGGAGCAACTGGTTGAAGACGTCTCTCTGCGGTGTGAGCAGGGCAGTCAGGTGCCTGCGGTGTGGACCGGGTGAGCCCGCCCCACAGTGCAGCCTAGGGGCGCCCCCCACTGCCACGCCCTGGGGGCAGTGTGAGAGAGCAGGTGCCCCCGCCGCGGGCATCATCTCCGCGGAGGGCGGGGGCTCCCGCAGGGCCTCACAGACCCTGCCGCCTCACCTGGGCGTTGCTGCCCCCGAGCTGGACGATGCGGTAGCGGATGGGCAGCAGAAGCTCCAGCGCGCAGTCGGGGTTCCCAGACTCGGCCTCCACCAGGGCCTGGCACAGCGGCAGCCCCACCTCGCGGGCCAGCAGGTGCTGGCAGTTCTCCCCTGGGGACCTGCCACCAAGATGGAACCTCAGCGCCGCTTCCGGGTGCCTGCGGAAAGGACCTGAGGGCAGGCAGTCCACAGCCCCACGGTGGGCACTCCCATGGGACAGGGGGACAGGAGAAGTGACCACGCATGCAGAGAGGATGGCTATGACCTCAGAGCCGGGCCATACACGGCCAGTTACCAGCTGTCTGGCCCTGACAGCAGTCCCAACTGCTGGCCTTAGTCTGCCCACGTGCACAGTGGCTCCAACAGTACTGACCTCCCAAAGAGCAGGGCAGCGGGCAATGCTGGCAAATGCTGGGAACCAAAGCCTGGGGCCACCACGGCAGCCTGTGCCTCGCACCCCACCCATGGCAGCCCTGTCAGGAGCCACCCTCAACTCCCAGAAGAGGAAACTGAGGCTCACAGCAGAACAGCACTTTGCCCAGGACCTACAAGCAGCAGGTATCCCTGGTTCTGGGGCCCCACTGTCACCCCTGTGCAATGTTTTCCCATGACAATGCGGCCTGCATGTCACAGAGATGAGAGACAGCTCTGTTCCTGAGGACAACAGCTGCGAACCTGGAAATCTCACACCAGACACACACCTGGGGCTCACACCTGGGTGCGTCCTCCACAGGCACCCCCAAAGCAGTGCTCACCAGCAGCCTCCAGCGGCTCTCTACTAGCCTTCACCCCACCAGCCCCACCAGCGTGGGCCCCTCTGGGACGTGCTCCTGCCCTCATACTCGCTGACTTCCTGCAGGCTGGTGAGCAGCTCCTGCGTGGTCGCGTGGTCTCCGGCGCCCAGCGAGGCCATCAGGAAGTGCACATCATTGAACAGCAGGACGTGGTCTCGGCTGTGAGGCCGGGTGATAGGCAGGACATCCTGCCACCGCTGGCTCACGGAGACCCCTGGGGATACAGGAAGGAGGCCAGGCTTGTGTGTCCGTGGGAACACAGAATGGCCTCAGCTTCTGTGCCCTGATCCCCTGAATCCGTGTGGGCTGGGTCAGCATAGGAGGCCAGGGAGGGCTGCAGGTGAGAAGCCAGACAACTGCTGGATGGTAACTTTGTCTAATTACAAAAGCAATAAATGGGCTGGAGGAATGGAGGAATGGCATAGTGGTTAAAGCATTTGCCTTTCAAGTGCCAGGCCCTGAGTTCAATTCCCAAGCAGCACATAGTGCCGGGAGTGCTGTTCCTATGCCTGTAATCCCAGTGCTCAGGAAGCTGAGGCAGAGGGGTTGTCCTGAGTCCCAGCCAGCCTCGGCTACAGAGCGAGACTCTATCTCAAAAACAAATAGTAAATGCATTCAGACCCCAGGCCGCCTCACTGAGCTGCGCCAGGGTGTCTAGGAGCTCAGCCCCGCCTGGCTCTGAGGCGTCCTCCTGGAGGGACAGGCTGCTCAGGCTGGCGCCCCACACCCCAATACAGCTGGGCCCCTCAACCTCCTCTTCCCTTATTCCACTCTAGCTTCCTTTCCCACCTCACCCCTGGCCTCTAGACACTCGCCCCTTACTGTTGCCAGCTTCCACATCCTTTGCAGGGGACAGGGAGAGCCACCTAGCATTCCAGCAGTCGGCAAAGTCCCCCACAGTCCCCACACTGTCACTAGCACCACCTAGGTCACCCACAGGGAATGAGGTAACAGGGTTGGAAAACCTCCCTGCTACCCCAGGGAGCTGAGAAACTGCTGTTCTAGGAAAGGAGGCGCCATGTCCGGAGCCAGTGCCACCTGTGTCCCAAGGACTGGCGACTGATTGTGGGATGACATAGGACCCCAGAGCTCAAACCCTAAGGAAGAGGAGACAGAGCCAGTTGCCACCACAAGGTGGCTAGGGTGGCCTGTCCAGCCCAGCCTACCTATGTCCAGACCCTGTGGGGACAGGGTGAAGGGCCCAGGGCACAGGGGTGTCGCTACCTTCCATGTGCAGGCGGTAGAGCATGGAGCAGCTGTCCACTATGTCCAGCATGGCGCCGCTGGTCTGCAGGCTGGGCAGGATCTGGAAGACAAGTGCCACTGGTGAGGTGCCACAGGGACAGCTGTGGTCAGCTCATCTGGGCTCCAAGTCCAACCAGCACAGGGCAAGCCCAGTGAGGGGAGACACTACTGTTGTCCCCACTGCCCGACCAGCAGGCTGTCACCCTCATGCAGGGTGCTGGGCAGAAGTGACCATGAAGCCCAGCACACACCCTGCTAGGACCTGCCGGCCACCCTGGCTGGGGTCACCCCTCCCAGGCCCATTTCCAGTACCAAACCAGCCTGGGCAAAGCCAAATCTGCACAGAGGTTCAGCCTGAGGAGACAGTAAAGTCCTGGACATGGAGCACAGGGACAGAGGCACTGCGGGGTGCCACTGTCCTGTGGCTTGGCTTTGCAGTATGTGTATGCAAGACCATAGGAACAAAGTCCTGTGGAAAGACCAATTATCTTGCCAAATAAGAGTGATCTCAAAGGAGTAAGAGACTCTAGAGGTGGTCACCTCAGACATGACACCCTGTAGTGGACGGTCCGTGTGATGCCTCGAGCCATGCTAGGATCCCATGCAGCTCTCGGCAAGATTCACCCCCAGCTGTCTGACACCAGAACCAGGTTCCTGCCCCTACTTTCTTCCCAGCTGTGACAACAGCCATGTGCACGGGGAGCAACTGAGAACAGGAAGCCAGCAATACACCGACCAAGAAGCGGCCACACTTACACGCTCGTCGTAAATGGTCAGCGCGGCCTCGTAGTCACCCTGGAAACACAAAATGTCAAGATTAGCTTCCAGGGCAGCAGAATGGGATGCCAGGAATTGCACTGGTAACAACCGGGGTATTGAACCTGCTTCCAGAGCGGGTGGGCAGTGGTCACTCCTTTCAGGAGTTTAGTCAGGAGAAGCCCTAAACCAAACATCCCAAATCCAGAACTACCTTCCTTACCCTTACTTCCTTTTTTCTTTCATTTCTTTCTGCAGAAGCGAGGGTTATGCCCAGGACCTTCACAATGAACCACATCCCCAACCCTCTTCTTCCCCCCCTTTTTTTCTCCCATTTGGGGTGATTCCTGCCTCCCCAGGAGGAGAGAAACATCAACTCCAGCCTGAAAAGCCCTTGCAAACTGGACCCACCTCGTGAGCAGGCGCAAACCAGGGCCCGTGCACGCAGCTGCGGGCACACTCCCGAAGCACGCCCTCCCGGATGTCTGCCCTCTTACCTTCTCAATCAGGTACAGCGCCCAGTGCCAGTAATTGTGGCATGCGAGCATATCTGCATCCTAAGGAGAGAGCAGGATAATTACAGGCCTGATGGCCCGGGACAAGAGGTACGCTATTCTATGCCAGGGGAGAAGCCCCCAGCCCAGGGGGCAGCACGTGACTCAGAGGTACCATCCCCTCCCCCCCCACCACCACCACGCAGAAACTCTTCAAGGCCACTCACTGCAGCCAGTCTTGGCCTTTTCACACCCCCAAACTGCCCATCCTGCCTGCGTTTGCTGAGGGAAGCTGGGGTGAGGGGAGCTCCAGCTGGGGGCCAGCGGGGCAGGATCCCCCAGCACTATCCCCAGAATTGGCAGCACAGCTGCACTAGCTCCTCTGTCCTTGGGTGTGGTTAGGTCTGCCGTCAGGGACCCCAAGGAAAGGAAAACTACTCACAGGTCTAGCAGTGGACCCCCACACACCTGACACCCAGGATCGCCAGAATAAGTGTTTTTCCCCTTTTGCTACATGACGTGACTCAGAGGTACCGCCCCCCTCACCATGCAGAAACTCTTCAAAGCCACTCACACTGCAGTTCGTCCGGGCCACCGCCCTAAGGAGCACAAAGACTCCCTTGCCCTGACGCGGTGCTGCGTCTCCAGCTCAATATGGCCGCTTGTGCTGTCCACTAGTGAACTGGCTTGGGCTGAGACTTAGTCTCCCGTGAATCACTGTGCTCCCAACTTGAGATCTGACATTGTAGCACTGTGACTCAGATCAGGGAGATCAGGGAGAGAGAGTAGGGTCCCCTGCAACGCAGAAGCTGCCCACCGGCCAACGCCAGGACCCTGAGCCACCTGCTCCTCTCCTGTGAACAGTCGGAACTGGGAGAGTCGAACTCGCCCGCTGCAGAACAGAAGGGCAGATCAAAATTCTCCCCACACATGACTCAGTGGCCTTCTCCTGCTTAATTGCCGGGACGCCTGTGTCAAGAGGGGTCTCTTCCAGCTGCCCCCCGGACATTGACCCTGCTCCTCCCTCTTGAGCTGCTCTGTCTGGATTCTTTCCACCTCGTTCACAGACACGTGGGACCCTCTTTCCTCCCTGTGGCGACCTTCACATATAACTGGTCAGTGATTCTGACTCTGCTCCCCTGGGGCCGGGTGAGTGCGCCCAGCTCGCCGTCCCCTCTACCGAGACATGGCAGCCGTGTTCTCGCTGCAGGAGCACCTTGCTCGAAAATCCTGGTACCCGGTCTTGGCCTTGTTCTTGACCATTATGGTCGAGAGTCACTGGGAGTGGTGACGACCCTCACCAACTGACTCGCATACCTGCCGACCTCAGAACAGAGACAAGGGGGGCACCCCTCTCTTCTTCCAGGTTCCTTCACCCCTCATACCCCTCACAGCCCTCACATTCACTCTCGCCTACCTGCAACACTTTCCCCTGCCTCTCTCAATACCCCAGGGGAGGTGGCTGGGGCGGGCAGTATTGTTCCCATACCCGTTCCCTTCTCTTTCACTGACCTATCCCATGTTAAAAAAAAAAATAAAACCATAGGTTTCTACTGAACACACTCACAGTTCACCTTTCTAAACTGCAAGTTCTTGCACTAGTAGCTGTGGTGACCCTTCTTTCAGCCACACGCAGGCCTCACTTCAGCCTCCGGTGTCTCTTAGCCATCAGGTAACTCTCTCGCTGGCTGCTCCTCTCTCTGTCTCTCTGTCTGTTTGTCTGCCTCTCTCTCTCTCTCTCTCTCTTAGTATCCTGATGACTTTCCTCCTGACTCTTGCAGAGGATCCAATACTTCTGTCCGGTTAACTTGTCTAAGACATTTCCTACTTCTCTTTCTGTGTCATTCAAGGTCAAGCCCGAGTTCACCACCTCTGCTTTCTGCTTCCCATGGTACTGCCCACGGTCACGGGCCAGTTCTACTGCAATATAAACATCCTCGTTAACAGAGACCAGAAAAGAAAAAGAAAAAAAAAACCTGAAAGAACATTTTAAAATTTAAGAATTCAAGCAGCCACAAGGCTTAAGACAGAAAGCCAAAAAGATAAGAATGTAAGGATAGTTTTGTAAAAAGGGATAAAAGGACAGAGTGTATTTCAGGTTGAAAAGGGTTTGGTATGTGGAGGTTTTTGTCCTAAAAAGAAAAATAAAGGAAAGAACAGGGCAAATAGAATGTCCAAGCAAGTCGTGACAATGTCCGTGTCCGTGAGGAGGGAGGGATGGTTCTGTTCTTTTTGCTTGTCCTGGTGATAGAACTTCAGGGATATTATTTTACTGTTTTTTTGTTTGTTTTTAAGTTCCACGAGTGGTCTAGCTCACAATCTGAGTCTTAATTGTCTCAAGGTCCAGCCTGGCTGGAAAGCAAGCTAACTTTTCAAGGCTTCAGCTCAGCAAAAAATCAAGCCGATGCCCAGGAAGCCTTCTCACATCCCTAAGTTCCAACCCCGTGCTCCATCCCCCACCTTGGGTTTGACGCCCCCTCCTCTAGATAGACCGAAGCCTCACTTCGGACCCCCTGACATGCTGTTGCCCTAATAAAATTTTCACCTTCTGCCTTAGTCAGTCACCTCCAGACCTTAAATCCACCTGGCAGGCTCTGCCACCCTGCCCGCTCCACACTGTGACATACTGACACCCTCCAACCAGCACTGTTCAGAACCACGGCTGTTCTAAGTCCTCCAGGGCGGGCTTTGGTGCTCGCTGGGCCAGGTGGCGGGTGCTGGCGAGCCAACACGCAGAGACCACAGCAACACCGAGAGGCGCCTCCACGGCGGGCCAGCTCAGCAGCTTCTCTTTACACCAAGCAAGCTTACAGAGCACAGCGTGAGCTCGGTCCTATCTCACCGCCCAGCGTGCAACTGCCGTGGGGCCAGGGAGGGGAGGAGCTGCTCTCCCAGAGGTCAGCTGCTTCAGGCTCACCAGAGGGGCTCCTTCCCTGGGGACTTTCCATGCCATATTCCCTCCCACCCCTGCACCGAAGCTCTCGACTTCTTCCCCGCAGCCCGACACTGGACCAGAAGCGCTACTCCCCCACTCGGGCTTTACTTGGTGTCAGGCAACCCCATCACCGCTCTTCCCAAGCCCTTCCTCCTTTCACACGCTCTGCCCTCCCATGATCCCCTCCACAGACCACTGTCCAGCCCGAGCCCATACAGGGACACTGCTCTATACCTGTACAGACCCCTTTCTTTGGTGACCTCACGAACCAACGTCCCCAGACCACAGCCCCCAGCCTGGCACTGGGTCTTTATCAAAACCCTCCAACACAGAGCCCTGACCCCAATGTGGATGGACCCTACCCTGTAATTCTCTCAACGCCCAAGCAGTAAAGGTGCCTGGACTTTCATCGTGGTATCATTAGGGTCAATTTGGCCCCAGACCAGCTTCCTCCTGCCTCGGCCCTGCCCCCTAAGGCCAGGTGCTCCTGTAAGTCTCTTGGACCAGCTCAACTCGGACCGTCTCTCTTCCCAGAGGGCCCCAAATCCGAACCCACACAGCAGCCCTGAACGCCTCTCCCCCTCCTCCCTTCTCGCTCTAAATTTCTCCTCACTCTCCAGAGACGGCTCGCTCCTCACGCCAGCACACTCCTATCAACAGTGCAGGGCGTGGGTCTGGGAACAGTGGCCTCAGGGGACCTTTTCTCCACTTGGCCCAAAGAAAACTACCTCCTGCGCCTCCCTCCTGCACTCTGCCCTCCGCCTGTGATTGACTCACAAGCCCTCTCTAACAACTGGAGCGATCATCCTTACCCTGGCTCTCCCTCAGGACCTCTGTGTTCTTCCCAGTTCCCCTGCCCATGACAATGGGTTCCAATATCCTTTTATTACGGCCTCCAGGGCTCCTTGGGATGCCACCCACAGTGTGCGGTACAAGGCAGAGCCTTCAGTTATCACAAAGTGCTATACAACAGCCACTCCGGGCCCTGCCCTCCGGCCCTGGGCACAGACACAACAGCAAGTCCTGCTGGTCCCATACACACCTGGAGGACAGCCAGACAATGGATCAGGCTCTACAAAATCTGGTAAATGTGGTAAAAACTCATCAGGCTAATAAACTCGACCCCCTCCCACTCTCTCGAGACCCGCCATTAGGATCCCTGCCCTGCGCCCTCCTCCGGTCAGGACTCTAGCCCACTCATTCAACAGAGGGAAGCCCTCATTTCTAGACTTACCCTCGTTCGCAACCAACCCTGGCCAGAGACTGCCGGATCGGCCCTCTCCTCTTCCCAGCCCTGCACTCGCGTCCTCACTCCTAAACCTGTCACTGCCTCACTGTCTCACTATCAGCACATCCAACACCTCACGGCGCCTCCAAATTGCCTCCCTGATCCCACCCAGACCCTGCGTAAACTTCTCAATCCTAGATTGCCAGTGTTGGCATCCTAGACATCTCCCAAGCACCCCTCCGCTTCTCAGTCTCATCTCCCCAGCCCCAGTCCACTTCCTCCCCACTGCTCCTCCTGTCCTCTCCCACACACATCCAGTGCCACCGGGGCTGCTCACAGGGACCCCTCCTTCCCCAAACTGGCATCTTCCCGGAGCAGAGCCTCTATCTGTCCCCGCCAAACTGTACGCATGACTAAAAAGCTGGCTTTTAACCCAGAACAGTCTCTCCACACTCTCACCAGGGCTGCCACGTCAGTTTTCCATAACAGAGGCAAAGAGGAAGAGAGGGAAAGAGAAAAGACAGAAAAAAGCAAAAGGCTTGGTCGCTCCCCTAGAAGAACGGGATGGGCCTAGGTCAGCTTCCGGAGCACGAAGCCGAAAAGGGATCAAGCTTGCCAACAGGACCTGCGATGCTTTACGTGCAAAAAGGTGGGACATTTCAGAGAGGACTGACCCGAGCCAAGCGAGCCTCTGTTGTACCCCTGCCCAGAATGCCCAGGTCTCTGTTGGAGGTACAACTGTCCCCTTAGGCAGAGATCTAGGAGGACACAGTCCCCTCAGGAGGTCAACTGATGGGGCCTGGGGTTACTGGCTCCTCTTAGCATCTCTATGGACCTCTGTGAGCCCCAGGTAAGCTTCACTGTAGGGAGCCAATTGATAAATTTTATAATTGACACCAGAGGTCAGCACTCCATCCTAATTGCTTGTCCAGCCATGATCAACCCAGCCAATAACCACAAGGGGTGTAACCATAATGGTCTCTTCACATAAATTTTTTTATAGCACCTAAATGCCCTACCAGTTTGTCAGGAAGAGACCTTATGGCCTCTTTTAGTACGGTTATTTAAAGTGAATCTAAGTCAGATTCCCATCTAAGTGATTGCTTTAAATAGGGCGTTAGAGTTAAGCCAAAAAAAAAAGGCAGGTTACTAACTGTATAGATTCCAAATATGCCTATCTAATATTACAAGCTCACACAGCTATCTGGAGAAAAAGAAATTTTCCAACAGCTGGAGAAACTTCTATTAAACATTATCCCCAAATCATGAGACTACCTGCCACCCCAAAAGGAGCAGTTGTAAACTCACACAGGAGACTTGGTTTTGGTTAAAAACTTGGCCCACAAACTCCCCTAATCTAGATCCACTTTGGAAGGGACTTTACTCAGCAGTGTTGACAACTCTTACCACAGTGAAGGTCCTAGGCCAGGACGCCTAGCTCTACCACTCTAGGGTCAAGACTTGACACCCTTTTTCTGAGACTCCCACTGACTCAGAAGGCCTCCCGGCTTTAGATAGAATGCTCCTTAAATAAAATAAATAAAAATAAAAAAATTCATCTCTTCAAGAAACAAGATAAGTAAATCTACCTTTTGTGTACTTGGGTAGGACGCCATCACTCCTCTTTTAACTAAAAATCTTACAGGTGTTTCTGTTACACTGGGGATTCACTTTCCAAGCAACAGAAAGAAGTGCTTAAAAAAAACCCTCACTCTTCCAGTCTCCTTTGTTACAGACATTCGCTGCCTTTACACCTCATGTAGTGTAAAGCCTCACTGTGCAATCACCTCTAGCGACACCTGTCGGCTGACCACCAGACCTTCCTCAAAGCCCCTGTCGCCTCAAACCCCACATAATGTTCAGCAGGAAGTAGCTGGAGGTATCGTGTCGTGTGTCCCGCCACCCCCATGCCCCCTCCCATCACTATCATATTAAAGAGGCAGGAATGTCAGTTCTGTCATCAGGGACCAGACAAAGGGAAGGAATACTCCTAACAAGACTAGCAGTGGACACCCTCACCCCGTAACACTCGGGACTGCCAAAATAACTGTGTTCCCCCACCTGCTACGTAACTCAGGCCCATGCAATACCTGCAGCCCCTGAGGTAACCACCTCACAACCTCCGCACCCCACAATGCAGAAACTCTTCAAGGCCACTCACATGCAGCTCGTCAAGGCCACTGCACTAGAGAGCGGAAAGACTCCCCTGCCCGGATGTGGTGCTGCGTCTCCAGCACAATATGGCCACTTGTGCCTGGACTGAGACTTAGTCTCCCCTGAATCACTATACTCCAAACTCAAGAACTGGCAGCGAAAGACAGCAGCATCATGGAGAGTGCAGGGACCGCGGTGTGCACCCTGGCGGCTCAGGGCACTGGGTACACAATGACTGGCAAGTCTAAGGTTGCACCCGGGGCAGCTGGACAAGCAGCGGAATTGGGAAGGGCTCATGCTCGGATACCCGCTGCTCTACCCAGGCCCAGTCTGCCCACGAGGCGCTTTCCAGGGAGCATTGTGCTGTGCTCAGAGCTGGCCCCTGGTGGGACAGTCAGGCTGGGGACAGGATTCATGGGCCCTGCCAGGGGCAGTACACAGTTCCACAAGACTCAAGAAGCTGGGGTCAGCTCGCTGTGGTGGCACACACCTGTAATCCCAGCAATCTGGGAGGCTGAGGCAAGAGGATTGCAGTTCAAGCCCAGCCTGGGGAAATTAATGATTTGGTGAGATCCCACGTCAAAATCGTAAATGAAACAAGAGTTGAGACGGGGAGGAAGCTCAGTATGAAGAGCTTGGGTCTTAATCTCCAGCACTGAGAGAGAGAGAGAGAGAGAGAGAGAGAGAGAGAGAGACAGAGACAGAGACAGAGACAGAGACAGAGACAGACAGAGAGACTGTGCATCACACAGCTCACAAGCAAGCCTGTGAGAGGAGGGGACTGAGAGCTGCTCCCTGCTGCCCCTGTGACCAAGCTGACCCCAAGGTCTCCTCCAAGCCCAGCTCAAACCACACAACTCCTCCTTGGGGCCAAGGGTACCCCTCTCCGGCATGCCAGGCCTGAGATCTTTCTCACCTCAAGCAGATAACTAATTGCAAAATGCTAAGCAAATGGCCAGGGGCCTCTTTCATATGCCCCAGCTCCAAGGAGACCCCTCTTCTTGAGTCCCCTAGGCTCACCTGGCCCCATCACTGTCCCGAGGTTCTCATTATGACACCAGCACCTCCCTCTCTGAGGCCTCTGTGGTCTCTTTTTCCTCAGCCTGGCCACCACCTAAGCTCCCAGGGAACAGGCACGGAAAGAGGTCCTGTCCACCCCATGACACGTGGTTCAAGGCCACCGAACTCCCCTGCTACTGTGGCTCTCGGAGGCCACCATACACACGGCATCTTTCCTGGACCTGGTCCAGGGCTGGTGTACATCCAGTTCCCCCTCTTCGTCTGCTAAAGACCAACTCATCCCTCAACAGGTAATGGGATGGCCAGCTGGAAGCCGTGCCCTAAGAAAGACAGCTGTGATCAGTGACCCCAACTCAACTGAGTCCCGTGCCTCGCTGGGTTTCTGTCCCCAAGAGTTCCCCTGGTGGGTCCAGTGTGTGTGCTGTGAGGATGCTACTATATTCACATAACCAGGGCCCCTGAGGACATAGGGTCCCTGGAGGGGGCAGAGGCTGCTGGGGAACCAGAGTCCTCACTGCACTCTGTGCTCACTTGCAAAAGGAGAGGCGCTTGTTAGGGTTTCCGTCTGGAATGTTCCCAGAGCCCCCTGTGCGTGCAGGGTGCCTGGATCACGAGCGTGGTGCTCATCCGTGGATCCGTGGCTGACTGTGCTATTAGGAGCAGGCCTGGAGGGAGGGGGGTCCCTGGGAGGGGTGTGCTCCTGCCCCTGGCTCCTCTCTCCCCTCTTGGCTCTGGGCTGCCATGGGGACAGCGGCTGTCCTCTGCTATACCCTTCCGCCGTGCCATCCTGCCACGGAGCCACTGATCCGTGGACTAAACCCCCAACTCCATGAGCCACACGAGCCCTCTCTCCTGTGTGCTGCAGGTACTGGGCATTTTGGCCCAGCCACAGGCAGGTCACTAGTACAGCACTGCAGCCTGCCATACGTGCCACCAGCTGAGCTCAAGTCCTGCTCATGAAGCTTCAGGGTAACTCAAGCTGTTACCACCCGGCAGGAGACCCCACATCCAAGACCAAACCTTCCAGTGGGTTTCCGTGCACTGCATAAACTCCAGCCCAGCCTTGACCTCTGCTCTCATCTCGTGGACGTGCGCCACGGTGTGCACGGACCAGGCATCCGTCGGGTTGATGGACAGGGCCTGCATGTTGTGGGGAGGTTAATGGTGAGGAACAGGATGGACCAAGTGGGGATCCGCCAGGTGGCCCGGGCTCTGACTCAAGCTGCAACAATCCCAATAACCTGGGATGCCTACTGGGGGTGCTGCCAGGAGGGTATTGCCACCCACTTCACAGATGTGGAAACTGAGGCTCAGAGAGGCTAACTGGCTTGCAGACAATCTTTCTGATATAGGGCTCCAGCAGGCCTGCTGGTTCAGGCCTATAATCCCAAACTCTGGGAGGATGAGGCAGGAGGACTGCAAGATGAAGGTCACCCTTGTGAGCCAAGCAACATAGAGACCTTCCGATGGCTCGGGTCTCGCCCCCCAAGTCTCATGTATTGAGAACTGTTTGTTATCGGGAGGCAGAGGGGCACATTCTTCCATTTTGACCTGGAAAGAATGAGTCACTGTGTTGACAGTGGTGGGACTGGCACCCAGACCGAGGCTCCAGGTGATGGTCGCTGACTTGTGAGCCAGTGCGGAATGCAGAGGGGCACCCGCGGTGGGTGTGGATGTCTGAGCTCCCAGCTTGAGCCAGTCAAGGAAGGAAGAAGTGATGTTACAGCAGCATGTGCCCGGGAGGATTCTGGCCTGCTTGAATCTCCAGCGATCTTGATTCGGCCTCTCTTGGCTTCTATCCGCAACGGCTGAGCAGCTCTCCAGCCTGTGCCATGTGCTGTCAACATTGCTGGATGCCCATGAAGGGACCACAGGAAGCCTTCAGAAACTGTGAGCTCAATAATTTTTTCCTCTCTTAAATTGTGGATGTCAGGGATTTTGTCACAGCAACAAGGTATGTAACTAAAGAGAACTCATCTTAAGGTAAAAAGTAAAAACTAAACTAAGGATATGGCTCAGTGCAAAGCTGCTGGATTCAGCCACCAGTATTCCAAAAGAAAAAAAAAAGCCCGGGATCACTGCTGAGGGCACAGCCTCCTGTGTAGAGCTTGGCCACCTGTAACATGCTATCCAGTTGCTTGGGGCCTCAGTTTCCCCCTGGTGGCATGGCCATGGGTAGGTCTGGCTTTGGCCTCATCTGGGCCTCAGCCCCCTAGGCAGGGCACCAAGGAGCCTGCCCTCCTGGGGAGAGAGTGAGGACGAGAGATGGTGTCTGTGAAGGGCCAGTCCCACGCCCAGGCCAGAAGCAGAGGATCTCTGCCATGACAGCCCCGCCCTGGGCCTCAGTTTCCACTCCTGCAAGAAGAGGGCAGCAGAGAGGGACCCCTCCGGCCGGCTCCACCTCATGCCCAGGCCTGTGACTTGACTCCTGGTCCAGGTACATAAATGGACACGCGCAG
>PVKB01008587.1:0-15038 GCA_004027205.1 Ctenodactylus gundi | reverse complement strand
CACACATGGTTTTCAGGCCACTTGCCAATAGAGTCCTCCTTCCCATCTGAAACTTCTTGAGCCTGGCCTTTCCAATCCACACGTCTATCAGCATTCCGGTCTTCTGAGCTCCGACCAGAATCTCCCCCCAAGCTCGGCTCAGAGCACCCAAAGGCCTGTCCAGCTTGCATCCCCAAACGCTTCCAAATTCCCTCCGCAAACCGGCTCCAAAGACCTGTGAGCCACACCTTTAGGCAAAGCACAGCAGCCATCCCACTGCTGGTGCCAACATCTGTCCTAGTTACTCTTTCGTTGCTGTGACTCAATACCCGACACCCACAAACTTAGGAAAGGTTTATTTTAGCTCACAGTCTCGAAGTTCACAGTCCATTCAGGGGCGGCCGGCAGCAATCGAAGTACACGGCAGAGAGAGAGGTGGAGGCAGCTTCCCCGGACAAACAGGAAGGCAAACTGAGGCTAGGTGAGACTAGTCCCCCTCCTCCAGGAAGGCAGGTGCAGCTTATGTATCCTTTCAGGTCTCGGCCCAGTAACCAGTCCCTCCTGCATCCAGGTGTGGCCACTACACACCGTTAATCCTAACTTAACTGCAATCCACCCCTCGAGACCGGACCCCAATCCACCAACATCACATGGTTCCATTAAAATCCATGAGGCTTTTGGGGGCACTCCAGTTCCTAACCACATCATAAGTCATGTACTACCCCAGAGGCGTCCGGCTTCCACTTCTTCTCCCACCTTCTCTGCCATGGCCCTTTCTCTTCCCTGCGAGGCTCCTCTGCCCTGCGTGGCCAGGCCCGTGTCTCTGGGTCTGCGGTCTGTCCAGGACTCTGCCTTGCCGCAGTCCCGCTCTGCGCTACAGCAAATCTGCATGTGGAACTAAATCTGCTCTAGCAAACCCCTTTACCGGACTGCCTAGCCCGCCTTATTTTCTTTCATTCCTTTCCCTCCTGTGTTCTCATCTGCCCCATATCTTTGCACACGAATTCCTATTTCTAAGGTGCTCAGAACAACGTCCGAGGCCGTGGTGGTGTGAACGCTGTTACACAAACGAGGAAAATCTCCGCTGCCTGTATCGCCCCCTTCGTCGCCGGTGCCCCCAGGAAGCCCTCCTCCTCCAGCTGTCCACTTTCTCTTCTTGCCTTCAGTGCTTAAAGAGATTCTGAGACGTGACATCTTTCTCCTTCAGCCACAGGCTGTTTTTCTTGACCTGTAAGGTTTTCCTTGGTTTCTATCATTGTCTGCTTCTTCTAGTAGACAACTGCACTTCTGATCCTCCTACTCAGTGGTCCCCAGCCTTTCTGACACCAGAAAGGGACCAGCTTAGTTGAAGACCATTCTCCCAAAGACAGGTGAGGGTGTCTAATTGTCATGCATGTCTCAGCGGAGGGGAGGAGGGAGCGAAGCTCCGCCTCCTGACCGGCAATCAGAACCTGATAGGATCGCCGATTGGAGGCGGGGCGACCTCTCCCCCCCCCCCCCGCCCCACCCCCATCCCCCATCTTCTGAGGCCAGCTCATCTGTTCCAGCCACCTGGGAATGGGAGGACTCCTGTTCTACTCGACTCCACAGATCCTAAATAACAAAATGCGTAACCTGTGCATTCATTAGTGACCAGTCTTTTACCTTATCAGGTATGCTGTCCTTGTCAAGGTTAACTAGTTTCTTTAGGAAGCCGGTTTCCGAAAGCAGCAGTTTCGCCGTTGTCCAGTTCGGTTTCTTTTGCAGAAGGATGCACACCGCGTTCATGACCGTGAGCACGAGGAACGGGGGCCGAGTGTACACTCTGCAGTGCGTGGGAGAGTGTAAACATTGCAGACCCGGGGCTTCCTGAGGGGCTGGCGCTCTCTCTCGCTCGCTCTCTCTCTCTCTCTCTCTCTCTCTCTCTCTCTCTCTCTCTCTCTCTCTCTCTCTCTCTCGTTTTTTGGAAATTGGGTCTGGCTCTGGAATCCCCTGCGTGCTGGGGTACAGGCACACATCACCACTCCCAGCTCTGCAGTGTGGAGCAACTGAACTCAGGGCCTTGTGCTGGCTACGCAAAGTGCTCTGACCTCTGTGCAGTTCCTCTGCCTCAGCATGTACAGATTTCTACAAGCATTCTCGTAATAGAACTACTTGTCTGCATGTAGCTGTTCCACAGGTTGGACTCTGTGAGCCCGTTTAAGATATGAGTATCTTTGCTTTAGAAAGATTAAATGCATCAACTAAATATGCCTAGTACACCTGAGTTCGAAGTTACTACTTTTTATTATAAAAGAATTCACTGCAGTTATTTAAAAATGGGACCTCTTACTGTTCTGCTTCAGCTAGTGCTGTTTACTGGTGACTTCTTGCTAGGTACTTTGTATGTGCTGCAGTGTAGGGTGTACGTGGTGGGACTTTGTGTTGTGTGCGGTGCCTATGTCTGTGGTACATGTGTGTAGTGTATATGTGTGGCATGTGCTTATAGTGTACTTGTGTGGTGTGTGTGGTACATGTGTATGTGGTATATATGTAATGTGGGTAGTATGTGTGTTTGGTGTACATATAATGTATGGCATCTGTATCTGGTATATGTGTGTGGTGGTGGGGGTGGTACATGTGTGTGTGTGCATGGTATATGGATAGTGTATGTGGTGTGTGCGTAGTGTGTGTGGCGTGTGTGCATGGGAGTATGTAGTATGCATGTGATATTTGTGTGTGGTATGTTGGAGGGGGTGAGCTGGAGACCCAAAGTGAGCCAGCTCCCCTAAACACACCCCTGGCTGTCCCTCATCCTGCCCTAACGCGCCTGTCGAGGTCACGGGTCCCACATCAGGGGCAGCACGTGGCTGGCTCTCCTTCTTAGCAGCACATTGGTTATAGGAGCACCTCTTCCTGGCCCTGCTCACCAGCACACCTCTGGGAACACTGACAGCTCCTCTGCATCCCTGCTCAAGGGCAGACCACTGGAGCGAGGCAAGGAACTGAGGCTTGGGAAGGAGACTGTCCCTATGACAACCTGCGTGGGACAGTGGCCATCCTCCACACAGAAGGGGGAAAGGGCAAAAGCTGCTTTACACGTCCTGCATGCCCACAGGGCTATGAGGATGGTCCCCCACGTTCAATGTCCTGGCAAGAACTTCTCAACTAGAAGCCCATCTATGGTCATTTCAGTTGATCATCTCTAACGGTATAATTTTAACATGAAGATTATCATCAGGAGGACTAACAACTAAATCATTCTCATGGCATTTCAAATTAATTTTCACTCTGAGAATTAGTACACAAATTCCCAGAGTTTGTTGACTGTCGCACAACGATTCAAGTGCGAGCTGGCAGAGCCACACTGCGAGTCCCCTGATTCCCTGGGCCTAGCACTATCGCTTTCCTTCAGTAGGAGGCCGATGCAGAAAGGTGACAGAGCAGGTCCTGCAGTGTCCCCTCATGGTGGCGCCGCACGGCAGCCCATGTGCATCTCCAGCTCACCTGGCTGTGGTGCTGACATATGCTGTCCCTTTAGTTCAGGAACACCGTAACTACCAGTTCAGAGATGTAACCTTTCAACTGGCAGAGGCTGGTATTCAGTTCCTCACAGCGTCATTACCTGAGTTTAATCAGCAGTAATTTTTCTTCCCTAAGGACGTGTGACTTCCTGTTTTCCTTTACTTGTAACCATGAGCTATTTGCTGTATCTGTCACATACAATGACAAATTTAGAGTAATCTGGATGAAGAGAAATGAAGTAATTATACGTGGAGGATAGACTCAGTGACTTTTACCATGGACTTAGGCTCATTCTGAGATTTTCCAATTCAGAAAAACTTGGTAAATTATTACCTTAATTCAGCAACATCAGCTTTATCCAATGCATTCAGAGCCCTGATGGCCTTGTCAAGAGCTGGCATCACACTCTGTAGTTCATGGGCGGTTTTCTGTAATAAAAGCAGAGGTGAGGCTTCCAACACATTCCAAAGAAGCTATGCACTTACCTTTTATCTGTGGAACTTGGAAAGCAGACTTGACACTGTTAGAATGCCATGCTTATACACTGTGGGTGACTTGCTGCATGTGTACTTGAACACTGCTAGGAACAGGTGTTCTGGTTTTGAAGGTCATGGGCTGCCCACACCCTGGGTGGAAGACCTTCATGGAGACCCAAAGCACCAGGAGCAGGCTTGGATTCCCCCTTGCTGTCAGTGTCACAGGAGCCAGCCTTTCTTAGCAGCTCACCAGGATGCTGCTGGAACTGGGCTCAGCCCCTCCCAGGCCAGGATGTTTGTGGAGAGCATACTCTCATCGAACTTTCAAGAATAAGATGTTTAACAGCACTCAATTAGGACTGACTTCTGTTGGTGGGCTATCTCATCACGTCAGGTGGTGCAGGAGTGGCTGGGGATGCTCTTTGGGTCTGGCCAAGATGCTAAGTTGGGAATATTTATACTGTTCACAGCCACTTTCCTGTGTCATTAAGTTACTGTAAGTTATTGTATATCATCTGGAATAATAATGGCTCTCAAAGGACTTCTGTCTCCACTGTCCCCACTGTCGTAGAGACATGACACAGATGGGAGAGATGGAGCTCAAGTCATCCTACAACACAAACGCACCCTGTAGGGCCTGCAGGGTCTGACACCACCCAAGTGTAGGCAGAGGAGGGACCCAGAAGCCGCCTGTGGCGAGCACTCCATTTATACAGGAAGTATGGGGTGGGGGTAGGAGTCCAGGCTCTTCTCCGTAAGTGCCGTCCATAAACAGCAGGGACCACTCTATGCCTACCAGGCCTTTTGAAAATGGGTGTTTTGTGAAACAGAATTCACCAAAATTCCTGGATTTTAAGTAACAATTCACACATTTAGAAAGATGTTTTGGAGAAATTACAGATCCTTATATAGTTACAGAAAGAGCCGTATTGCATAAATTTCAAGTTTTATTTATAAATAGGTGATTAATATAAAATTTGTAGAATATGAAATAAAAGTAACTGATACGACTGTGGAGATTATTGGTTGTGCTGCTATTGAGGAGCAAATCATAATTCATAATGCAAAATTTCTGATGATACCATGAGCATTTATATATTCAGAGGAAAAAATAAATTTAGAGTAGAAGGAATAAAATGAACCTTGGTTTAACAATAATGAAGAATAAGTTACCTGATCACATTGGAACTTCTATATTTCTTGCTGAGCTTAACAGAAATATTGACAGAGGTGAAAATATCATACGTACCAGACAACACCTCTACAATGAATGCCATCGATTCAAACAGTACTTAAAATTACTACATAAGGAGATCTCGAAATGTCACTGCCAGTTATACAAACTGTGACAGTGACCCTGAAAATGTTCATGACATTGTCACTAATGAGTTACGAAGCTGGAAAAAACTCCTAAGCTGTCAGAAATGGGTGGGCAGCTTGACGATTTGTGAGAAGCAACGCTAGCCTGAAGGTAGCTTTTGTAAGGGCAGCACACAGAACAAGGCAGGCTGATGTCTGCTGCTGACAAAGAACCTTGTCCACCATCCTGCAAGGCAAGTACCATGCACTGCCGGGCTTGAGAGGAGACAGCCAGCTCCTCCCAAACAGCCACCATTGACCAGGCTCAAGACTGACCTGGTCCTGGGAGTTCCCAGTTCTCCGGTGTTGAGATATTAGACAATGACAGAGCTCTTGACATTTGTAAATAGACAACTTCGTACTCACAGGGTCATGGGTGCCTGTGTATAAGCTGCTGAAGCTACTTGATTAAAGACACAGAAGGCTAATGAAGCGCTGCCCTCCGGCCCCTCTGAGAGGGAGGACCCCCCATCAGAGTGTTCTTAGGACATCTCTAGAGGGCAGCAGGGACATAGGTCATACTTAGTGGGATGAAACAGAAGTAGTACTCATAGCTGGGACCAGCGAGAGGCTGACCTACACATCCAGGTTAGGAAATGATTCTACAAACATGAAATGACTTCCATTAGCTCCAAGTTCAATTTACCTGAGCATAATCTTCCACAATTCTTACTTCTTCTGCCATGATTTCTTCATCCTGTTTAACAAGCAACTGAACTTTCTCCACCACTTGTGAATTTTTCTGTAGTTTTTCCATCAAAATTTCTGTTTCCTTGAGAACCAAAGAATTCTTCTTAGAATGAGTTTTGAGATATGGTCTCATTTTAAAGACAAAATATAAACAATTCCTCTCATTTTAACAAAATTTTATTGAAATAATCCTGAAGTATATTTGTTTAGTAGACTAACTGTGATTAACAGACACATTATAAAAAAGATCACAGGACGGAGATGGCTTCAGAATCCCTGGAAGCCACCATCACCAAGCATGCTGCAGGTGGATCTCAGTAGCTGACTGGGGACTCTTGATGGACATGTCCACAGTTAGCTATGTCCTATGATCATACAAGTTCATTATATTATAACCAAGTCTCTGATTTTCTGTTGTTTGATTTCCCCTTCAACCTACAGACAAAGAAACAGAGACTAAGAGGTAACATGTTTTCCTCAAGGTTAGTGACATGGTAGTGAAATAGGGATTATAATGTGGCTCTGCCAGGTATCAATACCAGTGACTTCCAACCCTGTTCTACCTTATACTGTAAAATACTTAAAAGGCGCTTCAAACCCAGCATACCTTTGTTTTTTGCTCTATCTGGGGGCCAAGAACTAGGAGCTCTGCCTGCAAGTCCTGGATGAGGGTGGTTGCCTCCAGGATCTTGGAGAGGCCCACGTGGAAGCGGTCCCTGGGGAGGAGAGAACTCAGGTGTAGCCCCTGACATGCACTATGTGGGCCAGGATCATTTCAGATTCGGGTTCTTCTGGAGTCTGGAATGTTTGCATGCACCTTGCTGGCTGATGACCCCTAATATGAAAATCTGGAATCTATGCTGTTCCAAAATTTGAAACTTTCTGAGAGTCATGAAGTCCTAGATGTTGAATTTTCAGATTAGGGGTACTCAACCTGTATTAAAAAGGCATAAGGTATAATAATCTTAGCAAATATATTGATGATAATTCAATAGTATATAAAAAGACTTACTCATTATAGCTCAATGAGATTTATTCTGGGAATGCAGTCCTAGATCAGTATTTGAAAGTCACTCAGTAGAATCCACCATATTAACAGACCAAAGAAGGACTTCTACATAATTGTATCGATTGGTATAAAAAAGCATTGGAGACAACTTATGACAGGAACTTTATTACAACTAGGAATCACAAAATCTGCCCCCCCCCCTCAACCTGATAAAGAGCAGATGTCATTAAAAGTAAAAAGGGCTCTAAGGAAACCATTAAAAAGGTCATAGGAAGGAGACTCAGTTCCCAGGGGAGTGCAGGGAGGTGGGCAGGCTGGGTTATGATGGGGTGATTACCCACTAAGGAAGCTCCAACTTAATACACATTTAAATGCAAGGGGTGGGGAGGATGCCCAGATAACCTACACTCAGCCAGAAGTAAGCTGCCCTTTCCTTCTCCACATCCACCTGGCAAGCCAGCCACGGGAAGAGAGCTGGCAGTGGGAATTACTGCCCAGGGCTGCTTCTGCTATTGTGGGGACTCGATCACTGAACAGTTACGGATTGGTGATGAATGACCTGGCTCCTGTAAGAACCTTCAAGCGTCCTGCTGGGAGATGTTCTGGGAGAGCCTTTTTTAGTGAGGAAGCCCATGACCCATCCTAGACATGTGTCAGGGAGATGGAAGAAGGGAGACTGCAGCTGGTGTGGAGGGACAGCAGTGCCCCTGGGGAGGGGTTGTATGTCTATAGGGATCTGGCCAGTTGACCCAGGCTGCTAGCAACACCTCCAGGGAAGCTGCTGTCAGCCAAGACCTTCTCCCTGAAGGCCCCATGAGGAGTGGCTCCGAAGTGGACGACCTGTCCTCAAGAGCACACAAAGATTAGCCTTCTCAACTGACCTCGAATCTGAATTTTACATCTGACCTTGGCAACAAAACAATAAAATCAGGCCCCGCCTCCGCCTTAGCAAAAGCTGCTCTTGAGGCTACCACAGCCCTTGCCTGTCTCAGTCATCAGAGAGGGATGAACACCACCCAGCCTGGACCTCCTGGGGCTTGTGGAGGCCCACCCAGGACATGTGGCTGCCAAGGCCCCCAGAGGCCCCGAGTGGGTAACGCTCATCCCCTGCAGTGTTTCCCACAAAGAGCCTGGTGAGGTCTTCCCTCTAGCGCAGTATAGACGTGACCACTCTCCAGGTCCCAAGACAAGGAGAACGGGCTTGGCCCAGGTCCCAACGGCCACAGCTGGTTAGGCTGTGTGACAGCTTATTTTTTAAGTGTTCTTAGCTGGTCGCATGACGGGTCTGGGACAGGTCTGTCGAGGGATGATTCTGCTACGGTGCCCACAGCCGGTGTCTCCACGTGACACACAGGCAAAGCCTACCCGCTGCCACCATCAGGTCTCCCTGGATCCTCCCAGGAAGAGAGAAGAGAAGGAATGTTTGTGAGCAGACACCACCTGGTCACTGTCCCTCCTGTGCCCACCTGCCTGGCCTGTCATGATAATACTGGGTTTTGACCTGAATGAGGGACGGCAGCCCTGCTCTTTGGCAGGGCATGTGCCTGGCACAGGAGGCCCTAGCTTCTGTTCGTGTCACCAAGTGTTCTGAGTGGGCCTGCAACCTGTGTCTTCCGCCCACCCCAACCAAGCAAGTATCTGGCTGTCTGTGCCAGTCACCTGGGGAGCAACATGGTCTATGGGAGTACTGAGGGGTCTACAACTCGGGGCTGGGGGCTCACTGTTCACTGCCCAAGCAGGGCCACCATACCTGGCAGGGAAGCCTCTGAATGACACAGGGAAGTGTCCCTCCACTCCCACCCAACCTCTGTGAAGGTTTTCTGACATGTTTGGCTCCACTACCCCGATACCACCACACATAAAAGAATGATTTAGGCTGATAACAGTTTCATTTCTTTTTACAAATTAAAAGCATCAATGCAAAACAAACGTTCCTGACGCCGTCGCAAAGCCTTACCTCTTCGTCTGCTTTTCCTCTTCTCGTGATCTTAAAATGTGCGCAAATGTTTCCATGAACTGCAAGTAGCTACTGGGGGTCACGTAATAATGACTCCTCGTTTCCTGAAAGTACTTTGTGCTCAAGTCTTCAACACTTTTGTGTATTTGAACACATGCTGGGGCAAAGTTTTCTTTTAAGTTCTGAAGAAGAATAATTTTTTAAAATAGAATTAAAAGAAAAGCATCTGGGGCCCGGAGTGCATCTCACTGGTTAGAGCACTTGACTAGCATTCACAAAGCCTTGCATTCAATTTCCCAGTATCACATACAAAACCAGCTGGGTGTGATGGGACACATCTGTCATCCCAGCACTTGGGAGGCTGAGGCAGGAGGACTGCCCCGTGTTTGAGGCCAGCCTGGGGCTATATAGTGAGCTCAGGACCAGCCTGGACTATAGAACATGACCCTGTTACAAACAAACAAACACACAAAGTCATCTGAATATATGTTAAAAAGAAAAAGTTGATCACTGAATGACTTTAAACATTTACCATTCCTGGGTTTGGGGGTTGCAGAGAAGGTACTGGATGATGGGACCACAAATCTTTAAGGGTGTGATTAGCTGTTAACTTCCGCAATGCTATTAACTGAAGGCAAGGCCCCTAGCAGGAGAGGCATGTCTTGTAACCGGAGTCTCATGCCATCCCGGGAACATGCAATGGGTCAGAAGGAGGTAGAAGGCTGCGCCCGTTCCTGGCCTCACCAGCTTCCTCAACAGCCATGTGGCTGAGGGTACAGCATCCACCAAGGAGGGCATGTGCCTTTTCTACCTCTTACTTCCCGTCTTGAGTGGTTATCAAGAGCAAGCCCCTCAAAGGCACCTCCCTGAATAAAACCAAACTACAGACGTATAGGGCCAAAGCAGGGACCAGTTGGCAAACCCGAGATTGGAAAGTCCCCACCTGTTCCCGCAGGCTCAGATGGGGAGGGAACTCACAGGTAGACGCCGGCTACCCATCTCCAGTTCTCCACGCCTCGCTGAGCCCTGGTCACTTCTAACCCAGCTCCATTCTCTCTGGTTCCCCTGCCTCCGCCATCTCCACCCTTTGCGGCCTTGGCTTTCCTTGAGTCCCTGGACACGTCAGGACAGAGTCCCTTAGGGCTCTGCACATCTGCAGCTTCTGAGCTAATTCTACATTCAGGCTCGTGTTGCTGCTCCTGGGGGGCTGAGGTAGTAGGGAAGACAGGCACAGCTGCAGACTCTCCCCTAGAACACGCTGGGGGAAATGGAGGGGGTTTTGTAAAGCCTGCCACTCCCCATGGGGCAGGTCAGCAAAGACACTCAGCAGGGCAGAGTGTGAGCATCTCTGAAATACCGTGGACAAAGCACAAGGGGAAGACAGTGCGGAACTGATACAGAGCCTGGACAGCAGTGGCCAGCCCTGTGACCCAGCTCAGCGCTGTCTGTGCTGCCCCGAGGCTCTCGCTGCTGTCTATCCCTGGACATGTGACTGCCAGCTGCCCGCGGTCAGGAAGCAGAAGCCTGAGCGCGCGTGAGGTGCTTACCTTTCTGCTCCGCATATGCAGCCTGTCTCCCAGGAAGGAGGTGGCCACCAGAAGGAGCGCGTCTTCCGGCCACTTCTGGTACCAGTCCATCGTGCAGGAACTCATCATGGAGGGGTACAAGAGACAGTTCGCACGGAAGCTAGGGCCCTCAGGACTCATGATCATGAAAATATGGAGATTTTTATATACTCTCTGAAGATGAATGGACAAAAAAGATGCTACAATGTAATCGACTACTTAAAAATACACTGAAAATCCGTTCACAACTTGCTTGAAGCTTTTCCTTAATGGTAGAGACCATCAGTGGCTCGTGACAGAGCCCTCCCAGGGATGCACCTGGGGACACCTGCCCATGGCTAAGCCACAGCCCCTTCCCCCACTCAGTGGCTTCAGCAGACTGACAGCTGGGGTAATGCAGGACTCTCCGGAAGGGACTGGAGTTGGGGCCGTGTCCAGCAGGGAACCTTCCATCAGATGGTGGTCTGAGGGTTTGACTCTCCCTGGGCTATGTGCCTTACAGACCTGCAGATACTCAGAGAGAGAAGTCAGGCAATTCAGACACAGGGAGAAAAGAGGAAACGAATGCAAAGCCCTGAGAAAGGTGACAAATCTCCAGGAGGGACCGTGGTGGTCCGTGTCAGATGCCCAGCTGTGCCCACAGGTCCTGGGACACAGGCTGGCTTCCCCCAGGCCCCGGGTACTTGGACTTTGCTCCCATTCTTGCTAGGACTGGCCAGGCAACAGATCCCTCCTCTTTCCATGTGTCCCTTTAGAATAAAGCCACATTCAGTGGTCAACGCTCCTCAGACCAGAGCCCAACTTGAGCACAAGGATAATACCTTCAAGCAATCTATTTTTTGCCAAGAAAGTATGGTAAAGTCAAAAGAAGACTAAAGGATAAGGCTTAAGGTTTTCTTTCATTCTTTCCTTTTGTATTTAAAACATTTATAAAGAAAATAAAAATTATCACTGGGGAATCATACAATACAGAAATGTTTAAAGCAAAACTGAAGGCACCTCTCTGCTTTACTAACCCCTAGACTCCTGCCTGGAGCTTCCAATGTAGCAGTTTAAAGTATGCATTTATTATTAAGTAGTATTGTAGGATGCAGGAAATCATTTTTTGAAGTACAGTATACTATGTTTTAGTACAATTTATTACATAATAAAATAAATAATTGAAATTAATCTCTCACTAGAATTCTTGGGTTTTCGTTTCTTGAGGGCCTTGGTCACCACACAGAATTACATCTACTTTCATCCCTCCAAATCTACTCACTAAGCTAATTATCTTGTAGTAATGAGGCACCAGAATGCCATAGATTATCAGGAGAACTGCCCTGCCATCCTTTCTACCATGCGTAGACTTTAAAAATATACCTCAGTATTGAGTTTGTTGTCTATCAGTTGTGGACTGCATTTGTGAATTTTTCACACTTTCTCTTTTGACAAACACTAAGTAGCTCGGAGGCCATGCTCAATTTTCAGATGACTCCAAGAGAGAGGACCAGTGGCAACTCCATGGAGTGGCCCTGTGGTCCTTCTCAGCGTGACACTGTGGCCTGGGAAGTGACACGCAGCCCCACAGAGCCTCTGTCACCATCATCCCCTCTACCTGTCTTTCCCTGGTCTCACTAACTGCTTTGAGTCTCCCTGCTGCTGCGTTCATCCCAAGTCCCGTGCTTTCTTCAGACTTCCCCCCACCCCCTTTTACCTATCACCTTCTGACCAATTCCAGGGCTATCTGAAGGGATGAAATAATGCTTCTTTTTTTTCCTGGCTTGTTACCAGTGGAGCCAAGATGAAAATCTCATCATCGAAGAAGGACTCCCACTACAGCAAGTAACCTTGGGATTTCTTCCTGCCTAGAGCTGTTACTGTGGTAGGGAAAAGCCACTGCCGGCTGGTGGGGCTCAGCAGCTATTAATCTTTGGCCCACTTTGGGTACACTGTATCTCTGTGTAGGGATGGACTATTTTAGCTCTAGAAACTCATTTTAGTAAAACTATAGAAATCATATTCAACTTGAAAATAATACAAAGAATTATAAATGTCTATTTTCACTGTCACAATTTGATAAAGCCAACTGATAAAAAGGTACCTTTTGGAAGAACAAAAGCAAAGACTTTCTGTCGTCCGCATAGCCAGCCCGCAGGGCAGAGGATCGGACCCTCAGGGCCACCGAGTCCAGCTCTTCATTTTCAAACATGTCAGGTATTCTTGCCAAACTGATGACATACTGCAGGTCTTCCAAAATTGATTTCTGAGGCGAAACGTATTTAATAAATAATGAACAAATTATTCACAGATTCTACAAATTGAGAGTGTAATATTGGGTTTTTGGAAAACGCATGATACATTTTTGCAAAAGATGGCACCCATTCACTTTTGGAAGCACTAGAGTCAGGTGCATCTGTGTTACTGCTGTGTCATTTGACAGATGATAATTCAACCTTTATTCTTAAAAATTGAACAACTTGGTTGAGTTTTTGAGATTTTACAGTAAGTTGAAGATTGAAGGCCAATAGGCACACTTTTACAATCTTTTCCTGTTCCATTTTTGTACACGAAGGAATGCTAATCAAGTTTGTGAAAAGTTGCATACAGTTTATAGTGACAATAGAAGCACATTGATGCCAATGATGGGTCACATAATTCTGTGCTGGTCAATTTCCTCTTAGTGACATTCCTCGGTCAGGGAGGGCCACTGAAGTTGATGACGACAAAACAGAGGCACTGACTGAGTCAAACTCATCTTAACGGCATGAGATGCTACAGAAGCACTGATCATGCAACATTCAAGCATTCGTGACCACTTAAGGAAGTTAGCATATGTCCCCAGCAGTAGAGACCAGCAAAGGGGACAAGGGATATTTGGGCTCCTCATGAACTCGAAGCAGTTCATCTGTCAGCACAAAAGATTCTGGAACAAAATGGGCACTTTATCATGACTGATGTTAGGCCCTTATATAAATAAATGAGCCTTGAAAAATGCAGGAAAAACATGTCATGACTTTTCCAACAAACCCCCAATGGTATTTAAGGGCACCAGAGTTGGTTTTATTTTTATTTGAGCTAAGTTCTGAATTCATATCCATCAAAAAGATTTTATTTCTGATGAGTCAAACTAAACTCCTTTCCCCCATTCACTTATTCAAACATTAGCCAGACGGTAGCTCCTTGGAGCACCAAGCCCAGCACTGGGGCCCAGGTGGGGCGAGGCCCAGGCCTGGGGTCACTCGGTTAGGGTTCCCAATTATGGCTTCCACACCAACGGAGAAAAATCAGGGAAAAATATCCTCAGGGAAAAATATCCTATCAGAAGAGTGATCATAAAAGTGCAAGCGTTTTGCTTTTGAGAATACATCCAAGTTTTCTTTTAAAAAAAACCCCCCAAAAACCTGACTCCCCCTAGGCTCTCACAGATTCCTGGCAGTCTTTGGGTCAGAGAGCTTGTAGGGACAGGGACAGGGCTGATTTCCTTTCCCTCCTACGACACCAGAGCGAAGCAGGGAAAGCAACGGCTTAGCTACAGGAAACCTACAAAAACCTGGAGAGCAGAATACAGTGGGAGTGGAGGAGTTGTGTTCATTTTCGCTTTGGCCTCACATGGGTTTATGAAAAATGGTTTATTAGAACAATGAGCTCTCAGCATAAAAATACCCATCTTCTGAAATCCGCAAAGAACGTGTAGGGCAGAATCATCAACCGGATCAAGAGAGCAGACACTAAAATGTGGAGAAGAGAGATGGTGAAGCAGAAAGACCAGGCCTGGCAGGGCACGGCAGAGATGCTAGGGCACTTGGATTTACTCTCAAAATATGACATGAAAGCAAAGAGGTTCTCCACGGAAAGCATTATCAGAGCAGGGCACAACAAGCGGGGGCCAAGACTCCCAAGATTTCTCACAACTGTATGTCTCCGGATCCAGCCAATGAATTCTATTTGCATGACATTTTACCAGAAAGATACAAGTACAATCTCAACTGGCATTCCTAATTATGTTTTAGCTGCAGAAGAGCCTAATTTGTGCAAAATAAGAGAGCTTTAAAAAATTATACAGATAGGTAGGCATGGTAACATACACCTGTAATCCCAGCACTGTAGGAGGCTGAAGCAGGAGGACTGAAATTTCAAGCTTAGCCAAGGTAACTTGTGGCCTTAGTGAGACTCTTTTTTCAAATAAAAAATAGAAATAATGATAAAAATAAAAACGAAAAGGCTGGGGATGTAGCTCAATGCAAAGTGCAAAGGTCCTGGGTTTAATCCTTAGCGACACACTCACGCGATAAAATCATATGTATGAAAAGTTCACATCCTGTAAAGAAAACTCTATAAAGGAGACAGAGGAGAGAAGCTCTCACATGCAGCCACACCTTGCCTGGGGCTGTGTCTTAAGTCACTTTTTCATTGCTGTGACTCAATACCCGACACCCACAAACTTAGGAAAGGAAAGAAAAGGCTTATTTTAGCTCATAGTCTCGAAGGTCACAGCCCATTCAGGGGCAGCCGGCAACAATCGAAGTACAGGACAGAGA
>PVKB01008586.1:0-15101 GCA_004027205.1 Ctenodactylus gundi | reverse complement strand
TCAGGATGTCTGGACGCGGCAAAGGCGGCAAGGGGCTAGGGAAAGGCGGCGCCAAGCGCCACCGGAAGGTGCTGCGTGACAACATCCAGGGGATCACCAAGCCCGCTATCCGTCGCCTCGCTCGGCGCGGCGGCGTTAAGCGGATCTCAGGCCTCATCTACGAGGAGACGCGCGGGGTGCTGAAGGTGTTCCTGGAGAACGTGATCCGCGACGCCGTCACCTACACGGAGCACGCCAAGCGCAAGACCGTCACGGCCATGGACGTGGTCTACGCGCTCAAGCGCCAGGGACGCACCCTGTACGGCTTCGGAGGCTAAGGTGCTCTGAAGTTGATAAAACCAAAAGGCCCTTCTCAGGGCCGCCACCTCTGCAGCGGAGGAGCTGTGATGCTCTTAACTGGTTTTTTTATATCTTGAAGTAATCCTTGATGGCCCGAGAGGAAATGGGTGACAAGTTTACCCTGCCAGAAACAGCTTCTGGGAAAACGGAACTCAATCAGGCCAGCACCAATGGCCAAGCCACCCAATCAAGTCCTACACTTCTCAATCCTATAAATGCCGTATATAGCTTATTTGGGGCGCGACTTCTCAGACCCCTTCGGGTCCATGAACCTCGCCCGGGACCTTCTTTAAAAAAGGTGACCCAGACCTTTTGTTTCTGCTTGTCGTTTATCTTCACCTACTGAGAAACCTGAGTCCTTACGGAGCGTAGGAGTGCATATGTTTTGTACCACCCTATTTTTGGTAGTGTTACAGCTGATACAGGAGTTTAACTCCTAGCTCTTTATCAGTAAATTCTACCAACACGGTTTCCGTAAGTCTCATGTACTTGTGTGTGGAGAATCCACTGTATATCACGACTCCCACATACATGCATTGTTTTGGACAGATTATCCGCAAGCCTCTTTTCACACTGGGTGACTGGTAATTGTCAGTATAAGGTTTGAGCTATTTTGAGTCAATCTCATATCAATGTTACCTTACCAAACCCGGTTAGTTATCCCACCCTGCAAAACTTGGTGCACGTTCCAAGGATCATTCTCTGCTAACCTCTTAAGTCGAAGAATACTTATGATACTTTCCCTCGTTCGTTTGTTTCAGTGTTGAGATCGTGTCTCTTCAGTCAGTTTATTTTCCTACAACTACACTCTACCTCCAGCAGCCAGATTGGATTGCAAGACGCAGTTGGACAGCAGGTACCTGCCCTTCACATCTGCTCTGCGGTTTGCCCTAGCTCTATTATACCCAGTAGCAAAACTGCTAGAGTCCGAGGAGAATAACTGCATCATTTCTCATTTTCCCATGGAGCAGTTAGTAAAAGATAGAATGTAATTTTAAAAGAATTTCAGTTAAAGCAAGCAAATGAGGTAACATTACAGATTAGAAAGTAAAACCTCAGAAGCTTAGAAAAAGAGATTTGGAAGTGCAAATCTAAATTTAAATGTAGTTCTCATGTAGAAGATGCCTTTGGATGTCTAGGAAAAACACTAAAGCTAAAGGTGAAAGCTTGGGTATTAGTGGAAACCCGGGTACACAGACTACATAGTAATAATTGATGTTTAGTTTTTTCAGTTGTTTTTTGTTTGTTTTTTAGACAATTCACTATGGAGCCCAAGCTGGCCTCAAATTTTCAACTGCTGGGAATACAAACTACCATGTGCAGGCTTATGTGGAGCAATCGAATGGAACGTAGGGCCTTGTGTTTGCTAGGCAAGAGCTATAGTTGCTGAACTACATCCCCAGCCCTGTACATTTATGTATGTGTATGTATATATGAGAAAATGGATAAGAATGCTATATTTTAAAACAGCATAAAAGGTTAATCTTTAAGTATATGAATATATAGATATTTGTGTATGTCGAAACACAATAAAAATTTATTAAAGTACAAAACCAGGAAATTAGAAAAATCAAATTTAGAAAATTACAAGAAAATTGTACTAAATTTCAGTTAGCTAGCTAGTAATAGAAGAAGCAAAAACAATAAGAAACTGTTGTTCTGTGTCTTGTTTGGAGAATAGAAATCACTTGGGTCTCCAAGAGTTAGCCTTTGTGAAGTCAAATGACACTGCAGTCTCCAAGCTGACGGATGTTTCTTAGAGGACTTTACAGCTATGTCTGAATGGATAACAATCAAGAAAAATGACTTCTAGTTTCCTGGGAAGAGAGTCATCAGGTCAGCTGTTATAGGATTCCAAATTGCAAAACATACATTTAGAGTAGAGTGGATCCATCTAAAATCTGTATGGAGACTAAGAATGCTGCTTTTGTAATCCCTTTAACAGGTTATCTCTGATTCACAACACATTTTGGTTTATGTTTATTCAATAATAAAACATCTCGTACTACTTTTGGAGAGAGAAATTGGAAATTTTTGGTTTTGATTACATAAGATTTCTCAATCTTTACAAAGCTGAAACTACCCAAGTATTCAGCAAATTAATGAAAAGTGACAGAAGTGGATAAAGTATTCCATTTAACTCCTCCTCATATGCTATTAGGAGTAATTAAGAAAATATTTGTAAAAAATGTGCGGTATATGCTGGTTGAATCTGTCCATAAGACAACACAAAATTAAAGCAGATTTTGTTAGGCAGGTGTAGAGTTAATAGGTCGATTTTTTGCTAGGTAGATTTGAAGCAGTTAGGGTTGCTGGGTTGAGAATAAAAAACAGGAACATGGCAATTGAGAAAACTAGGACCCCATGAAATGCAGGACAATGGCAAAGTTAAAGTTACATAAGTCCTGGGGGCTATAGCCCTGAATATGGATGATGCTATTCTTTTAGACTGGGTGGCTCCACAGTTTGGGGGTCTTATCTTGGGCCCTTGGATTTGATCTCAAGTCAATAAACTAGTTTTTATATTAATGTGTACCAATCAGTAAAGGCCAATATGTAAAGAAAATGAATATTCATGACCTATCAAAAAAGTATAAAAAATGATTGTAACTGCTAATTAATTGGCACTCTTACCCCTCTCATGCTTACAGGAGTTCCTACTATCCATTTTACCTTCCCTTTGTATTTTTCCCAATAAAGTTACTTTACACTTCTCTATTGCCTCTTCGTTAATGGTGGTTATTCTTCAGCGTTAGCAGAACACTGACACTGGTTGAGCTGTTTGGTAGCAAAATGATTTGATATTAGACAAAATTCTTTCACTAAGGCCTGCTATTGTTCATAGATTACTTATGAAAACAGACCTAATCAAATTTTCTTAAACAAGTTTTTTTTTCTTTTCACAACATATAATTACAACATGTTTAATTATGTGAAGAAAAGAATGAAGATTTATGAGATATCTAATATTCCTAAGGCAGTCAGTATCTGGTATACATGGGATAGATGATCCATGATATAATTATGACACTCTAGTGACCTTAATCAGCCACCCTTTGGTCATACACCTTCTGATCTCATGTATCATTTGCCCAAGAAACACAAATGCAATGCTTGCCTCTCCTAAGGCTGGTGTTGATCAATAGCTCTGGCTAAGCATATTGGTCTGACATCTTTAACAGGACAAGTGCTAGTCATTGACCCAGGGTACCTCCCTTGAAACCCAGGTATTTTCCAACTTTCTCAAATCTGGGTTCAGGAGTTCGTAACTACAGCATTAGTGAGAAGACTGATGTAACAGTGAGAATGAATAAATATGTGAACACTTTATAACCAATAATTTGGCTACTAATTTTGCTCTCTTTGTCTCTTGATGGGGATTAGAGATTTGAGGTTTAGCATTTCATAAGCTTCAAGTGATCTCATTTAATAAAATTTGAAATTGACAAGATAGTTTTAAAATGCTGAGATTCCTCTCAATGTTTGAAAAGACCTATAGCACTACTGGCCAAAGAAAATTGATAATGAGTCACAGGTGGGGCATCTAGACAAGAGGGAATGACTCAGTTACTTGTCACTGTGACAGAAGCACCTAACACAAACAATTTAGGGGAGGAAAGATTAGCTCACTTTTTCAGGTCTCAGTTTATTCGTGGAAGACTGGTAACAGTAAGAGCACAAAGTGGATAAGGTGAAGTTGGAGGCAGCTCCTCATAGCTTTGTGAACAGGAAGCCAAGTCACAGAAGGAAGGAAGTTGTATTTGTCCTTCCAGGACTTGTCCCAGTGGTCCAGTCTCCCTTTGTCCAGACTGAGTGTTCCATCCTTTCCATGTTTAAGGCCCTAATCCACCACATACCTTTAATCTATAATCAATCACACACCTATAATCCAATCCGCATGCCTGTAATCTATAATCTTCCACATGTCTGTCTTCAATCATACAGCTATAATCCACCACATGCCTCTCTAGACCAGGTCCACATCTCCTAACTGCACATGGTTCTATAGATAATCTATAACATTCAAATAAATGAGACTTTCAGGGGACATTCCAGATCCAAACCAAAATACGGAGACTGAGGAGGGGTCCTGATTAATAGCTCGTCACAGGTTTATTCAAAAAGTTGAGATATAGATTTTTTTTAAAATTGCTCAATTTAACTTGAACAAGGAGAGGATCTTCAGGACATGTCAGAAGCTAAAGACAGGACAGGAGTTACATGAGCAGGCCCAGACTGAAGTAAGTCCAGAGCCAGGAGCTGCAGGAATTAAAACCAGCTGGCAGTTTCAGCCCCAACAAATGAACATTCAAGTAGCACAAACTGCAAATGCACTGAAAAGACCTCCAAGCACTTCAACAGACTAGCTTGAAAAAAATAGATCTCAGCAGCCACACTAGATAATAACAGACAAGAGCCATTTTGAAACAAACATGAGTCAGAGATGTTTTGAATAAAAGAAGCCAAAGATTTGTGAGAAGAGATAGTGGGGTTGTAGGCAGTTAGGAATACAGGGTTCCCCCAAAGACAGAGAGGTTGCTTGAAGGAAGGATTAATGAATAACTCCTGTCACTTCTGATACTCCCTGACACTCCTAAGAACTATTCAATGTATAAACATTAGGCAGTTTTAATAAAACTACTTAAGGGTGGGCTTCAGCAGCAGTTTAAGGGTGAAGAACCTAGCAATCAGCCCTAGCAACTGTTTAGCATAGAACAGCCACTTACCATTCACTTAGCTCAACTATAAAAATCCCTAGACACTGAACCACAGGCCAACCCACATTTCCAGGTCCATCTTCTGACTAGCAGAAACCTTACCCTCCTTTCTTGTCTGCAATTTTCCCAATAAAGTGTTCTCTTCACAACTCACCTCCCATCTTCCAGGACTTATTATTCTTCAAGCCTGTGGAGATGCAAACTTGGAGTAGAGGCCCGACAGGATTGGGGCCTAACATTGCAACCACTAACAGCCCACATCAAGGACTTTGGAGTCACTCTTAAGCATTATCTAGGAAGGAACTGACACAAGAGACTGTTGCAGAGAGTGGACAAGCAATCTCTGCTGGGGGAAGAAAGGATGCCAACTCCTTAAAGGTTTAGGGTGTAGGAAGAAGAGGCTGAGGAGGGTAGAGAGGCCAGCTCTCAGGGAAGGAAAGCCAGGAAAGAGGGGAGAGCTTTCCAAAAGGGGCTGGAATAGAATTTGACAATTGGAGGTCATTAACTGTTAGGTTCCCTTGCTGCCTACTCATACCACAGAACTCAATGTGCTTCCAGTACACATTCGCATACATGTTCAGAGAAGCACCTAGGCTGGGCTGTTAAAGTGAAGCTGCTCAGCAATAGAACCTTGGGTAAGCAAAGCAATAAGACGCATACAGGGCTGGAGGAATGGCTCAGCCTTTAAAGCACTTGCCTAACAAGCGTTATGTAAAGTACTAAGTACCAGAGTTCAATTCCCCAACACCACATAAACTGGGCGTGGTGGCACACGCCTGTAATCCCAGCACTCAGGAGCCTGAGGCAGGAGGATTGCTGTGAGTCCAAGGCCAGCTTGGGCTCCATAGTGAGTTCAGGACCAGTCTGGACTACAGAGCGAGACCCTGTCTCAAAAAAGGACACATACAGAAATGTCTGACTCCCCAAAAGCTCTGAAATATTGGGACTTATAGAAAAGAAAAAACAAAACACAAACAAAAACACCACCACCAACAAAAACAGCAAACCAAACAGTTAATCAGTTCAAACAAGACATATTTAGATGCAAGAAATGATTACCACACTTTAAGAGGAAGCAAATAGTGGTCTTAATGAATAAAAAGTTTATTGAGTTAATGAAAGACAGAAAAAGCCGGCTGAGGTAAATAAGAAAATGCAAGACAGTGTAAAAACTCTTTGGGCAGAGAAATGGAAAATCTGAAAAGAAATCTAGCTGAATTTTAGGATGTGAAAAATTGATGTGAGCAGGTGAAGCTGAGAGAATTTCAAACTGGGAATACAAGGTTGGTGAATTAAATGCCATAACCAGATATGATACCAACACAAGAAGTGAGCAAGGTAGCTAGATATAGCAGCTCCTGGATGACATAAAAAAAGCCAATCTGAGAATGATGGTGTAAAAGAGCGGAAGACATCACAAAAAGAATAGAGAGTATATGCATTGAAATCATGACAAAAATTTTCCTAAATCTAATAACAGAAATTAATATTCAAATGTAACAATGTCAGGAAGCACCAAATAACCTTGACTATAAAAGAACCCTGCCACAAACATCATAATCAAAATCTCAGAAATTCAAGGCAAATAGAATATTAAAAGCAGTAAGAGAAAAGCAGGTATTCTATTAAAGCAAGCTTGTCCAAATGTCTTCAGATTTCTCAATACAAACCTTAAAAACAAGTAAAGCCTGGAAGAAAAAAAATTTTTTTTGACAAGGTTCTGCTCTGTAGTCCAGGCTGGTCCTGAACTCATTATGTGGCCCAGGCTAGCCTCAAACTCACAACAATCCTCCTGCCTCAGCCTTTCAAATGCTTGGATCACAAGCATGTGCCACCACACTCTGCTTATATAGGGCTGGGGAATCAACTTCAGAGCCTTGTTCCACCTAGGCAAATGCTCTGACCTCTGCGCTATTCCTCCAGCCTCTGGAAGGAAATCTTTCAAGCTTTAAAGTAGAACAAGTGTCAACCCAGGCTATTGTGTCCAGCAATTATTCTTGAAAATTGAATGAGAATTAAAAATTTTCTATGACAAACCATAAAGAATTTTAGTACCACTAGCCCAGCACTGAATACACTTGATGGAATCTTAAATACAGATGGAGAAAAGAACAGCACCAAGAATTCAGAGGAAAGGAAATGTTAAAAGGGAAAGTGTAACAGAGGAAAATAATAATAATAATAATAAAGAGTCAACAGCAGAAAGACAAGACTTAGAAAAGACAAGCTTCAAAAAAAAAAAAAAGTAATTTCAGTGCTAATGGCCTAACTCACCAAAAGACATATCTGGCAGATTGTGTGAAAAAACAAAACTTAATCATTTCTTGTCTGCACGAGACACATTCACCTGCAAAGGAAGCACACAGACTGAAGTTAAAAGGATGGAGACTAATACACTATCCTGCTAGAGCCCAGAAGCAAGCATGAGTAGCTGCACTTTTCTTAGAAACAGCAGATTTCAAACCAGAACAGATCAGAAGAGACAAAGATGGCCACTATATACTGGTAAAAGGAACAATCCAACAGAAAGTCTTAATAATTATAAACACATATCTTCCAATATAGATGCACCCAATAACATACAAGAGAAACTACTAGACATGAAAGGTCAACTAAGCCCTTATATAATCATATAAGGGACTTCACTACACCACTCTCACAAACAGGTAAATAAGACAAAATTCTCAGCAAAGATACATCAGAGTAAAATTACACTATGGAAAAAATAGACTTAACAGATATGTACAGAGTTTTCTATCAAACATCAGCAGAACGCATCTTTTTCTCAGCAGCACATGGGACTTTTTCCAAAATATGCCATAAGCTATAAGACATGCTTAAATTAATACAAGAAAATAGCAATAATTCCCTGTATACTTTCAGATCATAGTAGCATAAAACTATATAGATTATACAACTACATGGAGACTACATAACATATATTATTGAACAGCAATGGATCACAGAATACAGGGAAGAAATCAAAACTGCTAAAGTCTAATGACAATGGAAGCACATCATACCAGAATGTATGGGACACCATGAAAACAATATTAAAAGAGAAACTAAAAATCATGAATATAAGGTAGAGGGAGAAAAAACATGAATATAAATATGGAGAAAAACAGAGTGATCTCAAATAAATAATCTAATGATGTATTTCAAGTCTCAGAGAAACAAGAACAATCCAAATCCAAAATCATTAAAAATAAATTATAAGAATCAGAGCAAAGATCAATGAAACTCAAATTAGAAAAAGTCAATAAATCAAAGAATTGGTTCTTCAAAAAGACAAACATGGTTGATAAATCACCAAACTCAAAAGAAGGAAAGAAAAAATTCACATCAATGCAATTAGAAATGAAAAAGGTGAACTCAAAACAGACATTGCTGAAATCCAGAAGATTATAAGAAACTATTTTCAAACATATATTCCAATAAATTCAAGAACCCAGAAGAAATCAATAAATTCCAAGAAACGTACAAGATACCAAAATGAAATCAAGAAGATACAAAAACTCTGATTAGACAAATAACAAGCGATGACAGTGAGGCAGTAATAAAGGATCTTCCAACAAAGAAAAACCCAGGAGTCACAGGAGATTTTTATCATAACTTCAGAAAAAAGCTAGTGCCAAAGGTTGTCAAACTTTTCCATGGAACTGAAAGAGAAGGAACAATACCAAACTCTGTCCTGGAAGCTAACATCACCTTGATCCCAAAATGCTGTGGTTTAGATATGGAATGTCCCCACAAAAGCCTCATGTGCCTATTGCTAGTGTGTACTCTTGGAGGGAGGGACCTGGCTGCAAGAGGCAAATGTTTGGGCCTTGACTTGGAGGAGTGTGTGTGATTCTGCCCTTCCTCTTATAGACTTGGCTCTGTTCTTTCATGCTGTGAGGAGTTCTGTCCCCAACCGTGGCCCTAGCCAGGTCCTAGCCACATTCCCATTAAGTAGTTCTATCATTTTCTAGCCACCCACTTGTGAATGGCCTGTGACCTGAAACTGTGAGATCAAATAAATCTTTCCTCTCTAAAGATGTGGATGTCAGGTATTCTGTCCTAGCACAAAAAAAAAAAAAAAAAAAAAAAAAAAAAAAAAAAAAAAAAAAAAAAAAAAAAAAAAAAAAAAAAAAAAAAAAAAAAAAAAAAAAAAAAAAAAAAAACCTACAACACACAATAATGTGGTATGAAACAGAGGCAGTAATAAGAATTCCACCAGTAAAGAAAAGCCCAGGATGTAATGGATTCATTGCATAATTTTATCATAACTTCAGGAAAGAGCTGGTGCCAAAGGTTGCCAAACATTTCCATGAAATTAAAAGAGAAGAAATACTGCCCAAATCCTTCCTGGAAGTTAGAATTATCTCAATCTCAAAATCAAATAAAGACCCAACAAACAAAGAAAATTATAAACCAATTTTTAATGAATATAGATGCAAAAGTCCTTAACAAACCACTTATGAATAGATTTCAACAAATATTATAAATCAAACCCAAGTTGGTTTCATCACAAGGATACAAGGACCGCTCAACATATGCAAATCAATTAATATGCCAAAGAAACAAAAGCAAGGACAAAAAAATCACAAGATCATCTCAACAGATGCCCAAAAAAGCTTTTATGAAGAGCCATCATCTTTTCATGTTAAACTCCCTGATGAAAATACTTATTAAAGGACCATACCTTAATCTAGTAAAAGTAAAGTATGACAGTCTTACTGCCAGCATCATACTAGATGGGTAAAAACAGAAAGCATTTCTGATCAAATTAGAAACAAGACAATGCTGTCCACTCTCATCACTCCTGTTCAACATAGTGCTTAAAGCCTTAGTCAGAGCAATCAGCCTAGAGAATGGAATAAGGGAATATATACAGGAAAAAAGAAATCAAACTATGCTTACTCACAAATAATGTGACCCTTTACCTAGAGGACCCCAAAAACTCTACCAGAAGAGTTAGAACTTATAAACAAATTAACCAACTTCAGGATATTGAATTAATATACAAAAATCAATAACAATCCTCTATAGCAACAATGAAAGGAGTTTTTTTTTTTAATCCCATTGAAAATAGCCTCAAAGAAAATTAAATGCCACCTAGAAAGCAACCTAATTAAAGAAGTAAGAACCTGTATAGTATAAACTATAGTATTCTGAAAAATAAAATTCAAGAGAATATTAGAAAATAGGAAAATTTCCTTTCGTGGATAAGCACATCCAATATTGCCAAAAGGCCATACTACTGAAAGTGATATCCAGATTCAATGCAATATGAATCACATTACCAACAGCATTTTTATAGTTCACAGAAGTATAAGAAATGTCTAAAAATTTATGTGGAACCAGAAAAGATACAAAGTAGCCAAGAGAATCTTAAGCAATAAAACAAAAACAGGAGGGGTCACAATACTGAAAATCAGGTTACATCACAAAGCAGCGGTGATAAACACCACACAGTATTGGTAAACAGACAGGTCAATCAATGGAACATAACTGAGGATGCAAAGACAACCCTGTGTACCTTCAACCATCTGATCTTTGACAAAGAGGCTAAAGACATATGCTGGAATAAAATCCTTTTTAACACACAGCACTTGGAAAACTAGTTAGCCACATGCAGAAGAATGAAGCTAGAGCCACATCTTTCACCGTGTACCAAAAACACATAAAAATAGATCAAAGACCTAAACATTGAAATAGAAACACTGAACTTGTTGGAAGAAAACAAGCAAAATCCTTGAATACAAAGACATAGGCAAGAACTTTCTTATTTAAAGTACCCCTATGCACATACGATAGCACCAAGAATCAACAAATAGGTTATATCAAATTAAAAGTCTCTGAACATCAAAGGAAATAACCAACAGAATAAAGGAAGAACTGACAGAATAGGTTTTAGAAAAAAATCCCAGCTACTGCTCAGAGGACTACTACCTAGAATAAGCAAAGAATTAGAAAAATTAATCAGACACAGAATTTTAAATATTGAACAGTTTAACCTGAGAAAAATCAAATCTCAAAAAAGCAAAAGAGAGATGAAAGTAAGAAGATAGATCTTGTGAAGAGCAAGAGGGAAAGTGGAGGTGGGTCAGAGAGTAGGAGGGGGGAAGAAAGTAAAAATGATCCGGATATGATACGTAAATACACCGATTTCTAAAAAATAAAAAAGAAATAAATCACATTTGAAGTGACCCAAACTGGAGATTCTGATTTAATTGGTCTAAGGGAAAAGCCAGCTATTAATCATTAAACAAATACAATATTTTCCTTCTGATATTGATATTCTGCCACATAAGAGGCAGATTTCTGGTCCAAATGGTGCCTACATTTATTTTTATTACATAAATTTTATACTGCCCAAAGAAGGAATGGTGAGATCAGTCTAATAGAAAGGTAGATCCCAGATGGATCCCAGGTAGGCAGGGCTATATCAGCAAATCCTGTTATCATAAACCTTAAAGATCTATTCTCTTTTCCTCATTAAAAGCCTTTATGGCCAGAGATTAAGGTAGAATTAAAACCTGTCATTAGTTCCTTACAGGCACAGAGACTTCTGTGCCTTTGTATAAGCCCTTATAATACCCCTGTCATGAGAGTTAAGGGACCAAACAAGTGGAGGCTGGTCCAAGATCTGAGTCTCATCGATGAAGTTGTAGTACCCTTACATCCTGTTGTCCCCAAACTTTATGCTCTCTTGATTCAGGTCCTCTGAGGCTTGATTCTTTTCTGCCTTAGATCTCAAGGAGATCCTTTGTGTTGCCCTTGACCACAAAAGTAGACCTTTCTTTGCCTTTGAAAGTCTATTAATGAGGATGGGACAACTCACCTGCACAGTTTTTCCTCAGGGATTTAGGAACAGCCAGCACTTGTTTGGCCTGGCTTTGGCCCAAGATCTTTTGGACTGGCAGTCAGATGTGTTTTGTTACAATATGTAGGTGACTTGATGATCTGTGGGGTTGATAGGAAACAAGTAGTTCAGAGTACTACCTCTCTCCTGAACTTTTTGAGATCCAGAAGTTATCAAGTCTCTAAGAAAAAGGCTCAAATATGAGAGCCCATGTGCGTTACTTGGCTCTAATAATCTCAGAGGGAAAAAGGGCACAGTCGCGGCATAGAATTGAGCCTATAGCCCAGTTCCCTCTCCCAGTTACTGTGAAGCAGCTAAAGGCATTTTTTGGAGCTGCAAGTTTTTGCAGATTCTGGATTACAGGATTTGCTATCCCAACAAGGCCTTTGTTACTAACTTTTAAAACAAGCCCAGGCTAAGGGAACTCTCATTCACGAGTTCCCGAAAACAGGTTCTCTTGCAATCTTCTCCATTGGGCTTGCCCATTAGGCCTCAGTACCTACTCTAAATCAGAGAGAGTCAGGGAAGAAAGGTAAGTCTTCACACTTTTATAATCATACCAACTGAGTCTAATTCCTGAAACCCTAAGGGATATTTCTTTTATGGACAAATAAAAAAAGTCACTATGGCAACAGCTGAGGTGGGCCTGGAGGCAGTAACTTTAAAGATTTTCAGTGATCTGTGGACTCACTAATTGGAAAGGTACTAGAACGTCATCAATTCTGGAATGGATGCTTGTAAGGCAAGCAGGTGTATATCCAGTTCTTCATGGATCTTGCTCACCTACAGGTAGAAATGTGGACTCAAGGTCCTCCTCCAAAGGCTAAATAGCTACATGACCTGACTATTACAGCCTGGCAGCTGAAGTTTTTGAACAACATCAAAGGATGTTTTTTCACACTCTCCCCCTGGCTCCTTTTGCAAGGTAACAGCTAGTGATCCTCCTGGTGTTAGCCTCTGGGCCATATATACGTAATGTTCTGTCTTGCTTCATTTTTTAACAGAATTGAGACCATCCAGTGACAGAGGGTGATGTGCATGGAGTCCCATGTGGACCAACCCTTCTATAGGTAGCTGGACAGATGGCCTCTGAAGGAGATCCCAATGTCACCAACTCTCAGCACGAAGCAGCCAGCCAGATAGATCAGTACCCCTCTCCTATTGAAACAGAGTGGTTAGATAGGATAATAGGTTAGGACAGATAGGCAGGACTAAGAAAGGGTGCTTCAGTGGCCATGGAGCAGAAGTGGAATCAACGTGGGATCAACATTCTAGTCAAGGTCCTGGCCCCTCTGGGAACAATAGAGAAGTAGCTAAGACAGGAACTTACTCTCCTCCTCCCAGTTTCTTCTAGATGTCCTAAGGTTTGCTTACATTGTTCTACAACCCCCACCACAGGAGACTGTTTAAAAAACCACCCGAGCAAAAGGTTTATAAAGTTTTAGTCCTTCATTCCCTCAGGATCCTCACATGAAACTACCTCTAGACTACTCCTTGAGAGCTTTACTTTCGCAAAAAAAAAAAAAAAAAAAAAAAAAAAAAAAAAAAAAAAAAAAAAAAAAAAAAAAAAAAAAAAAAAAAAAAAAAAAAAGAAAAAGAAAAAATCTTTCTTGCTAAAAAAAAAAACAGAAACAGGCTTGATGACCATTTGTCTTCCCATCCCCCACCCCCACCCCCGTTGTTGTACTGGGGGTAAAACCCAAGCCCTCACACGTACAAGACAAACTACCACTAACCCAAGGCTGCATACAAGATTTAACCAAATTTCCTACAAATAAAGAGTGCTCATTACAGGTGTGACTCAGGTAATGATTCTAATGATTGTGCTTGAATATTTCACCACACTCCGGTGGTGGCATAAAGACCTAAAGCAGAACATTTTCATTTCAGTATTATATTTTTATTTTTTACATTCCAAAAAGCATTCTTCATGCCCAAAGAAATACTCATGTGGGCTTGGTAGTAGCAGATCTGACAATTCTTCAGAAATTAAAAATATGAATTTTTAATGTAAAAATTGACACTGAGCTTTTAAACAGTCCAACTAAGATATCTGCACTACACATTTAACAAATTTGGTAATTTTCCTATCTCACTATAAGTCTCTTAATAGTGTTTTATATTACTAATGACAAGCATCTCAAAATAACTAGTGAGTGCTGATTGAATCGCACTACCAAGAGGCTTTTAATCAAGGAAATTTACTTATTTTGTAGTTACTTACAAGACTCCCATCTGCATTGCCTCGGTGAATAAACTAAAAACAAAACATGTAATTTTCTGTGTGCTAAACAACTAAACAGAAAGCTATTCAGCCTTAAAATAAAAGCCCACCTTGGCACCTGAGTAAGCCTAAGGACATGTGGAGTGAAATACACCAGGCACTGAAATAGACCTCAAGTGGGACCTATAGAAAACTGACGAAAGCAGAAGCGCTGGTGGCCGGTTTAAGGAACTACACGTTGGCTAAACCATATAAACCTGGACGTGCTGTACAAAGCACTTACTTCCCAATTTTTAACGGTATCACTGTACGACACACTAAAACTTAAAAACTACCCAGGAACACCGGTGCACGTATATGCTTTCCTCACAGGATTGAGACCACGCCAAAAGCTTTAAATGCTGATTAGTTTCTACAATGTTTAAAGACTAGTGCGTGCTCCCAAGCTTCGACATTTTGATGGACATCAAAACTCAGTGGGCTCAATCCGAAAGTTTCACATTACTACAAGCAACCCCATAAGCGTAAACCACACTTTTGTCAGAAAAATTACCCAGATCTTCCCAGTTTTAAAAAATGAGCTCCACAGCTCCTCCACTGCAAAGGTGGCGGCCCTGAGAAGGGCCTTTTGGTTTTATCAACTTTAGAGCACCTTAGCCTCCGAAGCCGTACAGGGTGCGTCCCTGGCGCTTGAGCGCGTAGACCACGTCCATGGCCGTGACGGTCTTGCGCTTGGCGTGCTCCGTGTAGGTGACGGCGTCGCGGATCACATTCTCCAGGAACACCTTCAGCACCCCGCGCGTCTCCTCGTAGATGAGGCCTGAGATCCGCTTAACGCCGCCGCGCCGAGCGAGGCGACGGATAGCGGGCTTGGTGATCCCCTGGATGTTGTCACGCAGCACCTTCCGGTGGCGCTTGGCGCCGCCTTTCCCTAGCCCCTTGCCGCCTTTGCCGCGTCCAGACATCCTGA
>PVKB01008585.1:0-15041 GCA_004027205.1 Ctenodactylus gundi | reverse complement strand
TTATGCTGGGAATGGTGTCAGGTGTCCTTCAGGCTTATTCTTTCCAAGTTCTTTCATATCATGTACTCTACTGAAACTGCCAACTAACAATAACCACCGACAGCTAATAATAATTTATTTGTAAATCTGTGATTATCTAGCCTAAGGATAAAGAAGTGCAAAACTCAGTGGAGTTTAACCCACTTCTCCTCACAAAAAGTTTGAGATTTTAGCATACCTGTTTTCAGTTGGTTTGCTATTGTAAGTTTCTCTCTCACATCCAACTGACATATAAATGGAAATTTCTTCATAGCATGAGCTCATCGCTATTCCAAATAATTCATTCTTCTAATATGTTAATATCGCTGCTCCAAAACTGATATTTTTGCCACTAGTAGTCTAACCCTCTGAAACACATTTTTAACAATGATTGCTATATAAGCTAAAATATGACTAAAAGTCCTCTGCTTCCAGCCAAAAGACAGATGAGTGCTGATCAGCTTCCCGTCACGATGACAAAAATGCTGGGAGAATTGACTCACAATGAGAAAAGGGGACTGGAGGAACGGCTCAGCGGGTGAAGTACATCAAGTGCTAAGTACCCGACTTTGATTCCCCAGCACCACATAAACCGGGCATGGTGGCGCAGGCCTGTAATCCTAGTACTCGGGATGCTGATAAAGGAGGATTGCCATGAGTCCAAGGCCAGCCTGGGCTCCATAGAGAGTTCAGGACCAGTCTAGGCCACAGAGTGACACCCTGTCTCAAAGACAGACAGAGAGAGAGAGAGAGAGAGAGAGAGAGAGAGAGAGAGAGAGAGAGAGAGGGAGAGAGAGGGAGAGAGAGAGGTTTATTTTGGCTCATGGCTTTAGAGGTTCCAGTCAACAAGCAGGTGGGCCTACTCATTGCTGTTTGGCCTGTGATGAGGCAAAACCCTCGTACCATGGCCCGGAAGCAAAGGAGCAACAGGGAGGGGTGGGGTCCCATAGTGTTTTCTAGAAACACTTTTCCAATGACTAAAGACCTCTCAGGAGGACCCACCTCTTAGCAAGTCCACCTGCTCCCAGCAGTGCTAGCCTGAGGACCAAGCTTTCAACACATGGCCTTTGGGCCACATCCAAACTATTGCAAGACAGAAACACAGAGGCAGTCTTGTCTGAGTTAGAGAAGTGATGGCACTCCGTAGTTTCCCAGATGTATGCGAAGTGGTGCCAAAGCCACACAGCCATCGAGGACAGGTGCTTTTGGAGTTAAGAGCAGCCACTTCCAGTTGGGATGATCCAGGAAGTCTCCACAGAGGGAGCATTTGAGCCATATTTAAAGCACAAATAAGCTTATGGATGGCAAAGAATATTTTAAGTAGATGGAGTGGCTTGGCCCAAAGCAAGAACAGCTCAAATCGTAAGGCATTGACACAGGTGGATTAGGTAAGTCAGAATTATACCACATAGGCTTTTCCTGTCTTGGTTGCTGATTCATTGCTGGGACAGAATACCCAGCATCCACAAATTAAGGGAGGAAAGATTTATTTCAGTTTCAGAAGGTCTCACACAGTTCATTCATGGTCACCTGGCAATGATGTAAGCACATGGCGGAGGTCTAGTCAGAAAAAAGCTCTTCACGGCTCAGCAGAGAGACAGCCATGTGAGAGCGGAGCCAGTTGATGTCTGAAAACAAAGGCAAAGGCAGGGGCTTTCCCAGGAAAAGCTATAACAATGTTTCTTCTTCCTTTTATTTTGTTCAAGCTGCCAGTTGGGCCACACACCTCCAAGGGTAGATGTTCTTCTCTCTGGCCCACAAGTCAATCACACATACCTGAAAGCTCTGGCATGGGTGTTTACTAATCCCAGCAAGCTGATATAATACTTCCAGGTCAAGTCTCAAGTATCCGTCCCTTCTAGCCAAGCCACACCTCCCAACACCACACAGTCCCGTTGGTATCCCACTATATCTAAATATGTGAGACTTTTGGGGGACATTCCTGATTCAAACCATAACTACCATATAGGCCTTAAACATCTGGTGAAACTTTAAAAGCATGTTTTCAGAAAATGGAGTCATTGTAGATTTTTTTAAACCTAAGCCTGTGTCTAATAGCTGGTGGCATTATGCCTGGTGGAACTATATAGACAGAATCACTGAGAGCCTTATTCCTGACTTCTCTGTCCAGATGGGACAGTGGAGGTCACCCCATATGAGAAAATAAGAACAAAAACCAAAATTTTAAAAAATGCAGTTTGTTTGAACAATTGGTAAAGAATTGACTGTATGTTTTTAAAAGTACAAATAGAGAGGAAAGGAAAATATTTAATTTGATGATCACTCTCACTAGCATTCAAGAAAATGCAAACTAAGACCATGGTAGTACATTTAATATCTACCAGGCAGCAAAAATAAATATACTGATTGAATAATAATAGAAAGAAGAAGACAAAAATTCAGTAAGGATATAAAATTCAACTATACCATGAGGATGAAGCAGGTAGATATTCATAGAGCTGTTTACCCAACATCCAATGGATGTTAGTTGCAAGTTCCTGTGAAATGTATCCCAATATACACTGGGCCATGAAACAAACCTCAGCAAATAAAAAAGAATTACAGTTGGGGTTTGTTCTCTGACCACAACCGAATCAAACCTGGAAGGCAATAACAGAAAATAATAGGAAAAATCTCCAAACATTTAGACTACGTGCTCTTCGAAATAAGCATGAGTCAAACAGGAAATTTCAAAAATAAAACAAACCTTGAACTGAATGGAAATAAGAGCGCAGTACACCAAAATTTACGTGACTCAGCTAAAGTAGCGATAAGAGATAAATCTATAGCACTAAAACCTCTCGGAACTTTCACTTCAAGAACCTAGAAAAAAGAAGATCAAAATAAGCAGAAAGAGGGAAATAGTAATAGCAGAAATCAATGAAATCAAAAGCAGAAAGATAGCAGAAAATGACTGAAAGAGCTGTTCTTTGATAAGATCAATAAAATGGATAAAACTCTAGCAAGATTGACGAAGAGATACAGATCACTCTCAAAAACACACAGGAAATATCACTAAAGAAACTATGATATTGAAAAGATTAAAAAAAAAAAAAAAGCTGGGAACGGTGGTGTGGGTCTGTACCTTCAACTCTCTAGAAAGTGAAAGGAGTTTGATCCCAGCCTGTGCAACCTAGCAGCTTAGTGAGATCCTGTCTTAAAACCAAAATTTTAAAAAAACAAAGATTTAAAAATACCATGAATAATTACACACACATAGGTTTCTATCCACAACCTAGATGAATTAGACTAATTTATTGAAAAACACAGATGTCATGACTTGCCAATATGAAATACAGAAGGAAACTGAATTCATAATGATGAATTTCCCCCAAAAGAAACCTCTAGGCCCAGATCATTTCACTAAAAAACCCATCAAATATTTAAAGAAGAATTAACATGAATTCTATTCAAATCTCTTCCAGAAAATAGAAGAAATAGTTCTCCACTCATTTTATGAAGCTAGAAAGACTCTGATAATAAAACTAAAGTCTAATCTGCAAAAAGAAGAAAACAGGTCAATATCCTTTAATAATATAGACAACAAAACTTAGCAAAATACTAGAAAAGCAAATTCAGCAATATATAAGAAGAATTACGTACTATGACCAGAGTTTATTTCAGAAATGCAAGGTTGGCTCAATATTTGAAAACCAACGTAATCCACTGTATCAACAGAAAGGGAAATATTACATGATCCTATCAGTTGGTGTAGCAAAGTATCTCACAAAATTCAATAAAGACTCATAATAAAAACTCCCAGGAAGTTAGTATAGAGGGAAACTGCCTCAATTTGATAAAAAGGTAGAAATCCTCCAGTTAACATTATACTTAGAAGGAAAGACTGGGGCTTTTTCCTAAGTAAGATTTGGGATGAGTAACAATTCTTTCACAGATTTTATTCAATATAGTTCTGGAGATTTTGGTCAGTTTAGCAAGGCAAGGAGGAAAAAGAGTGAAGGAAGACAGGAAGAAATAAAACTACATACAGCTGAATGTGCTTGTAAAAAGGATGATTGTATATGTAGAAGATCCCAAGGAATATACAAAAACTCCTACAACTAATAAGTGAGTTCATCAAAATTGCAAGATGCAAGATAAACCTACAAAAAAAATTCTATCTGCTGGTGCAGGCCTGAAATCCCAGCTCTCTCAGAAACTGAAGCAGGAGAATTCCAAGTTCAAACTCAGCACGGACAACTTAATGTAGCAAGACCTTGTTTCAAAATAAAAAATAAAAAAGGACTGGGGGATGTATCTCAGGTTGGATTCCCAGTAGTACAAAAAAAAGTATGTTTATCCTAGTAATGAATACAGGTACACTGAAATCCAAAATAAAAGAGCATTTGCAGTTGCTGTGGTGGGGGTGGGGGGAGGGAGGGGAATGCTTCAGTGCAAACCTAACAAAACACGTACAGAACCTGTCTGCTAAAAGGTACAAGATGGTGATGAAGGAAATTAGGGAAGAGTTAACTAAATGGAGAAACATCCTCTGTTCATAGACTGGAAGGAATTATCCTGGTCAGTTCTTCTCAAGTTTCTAAAGAGTCTCACACTGGTGAAGGATGAGACATGTTCTCGGGACTCTATTGTTAGGTTATTGCATCATGTGGGAACCTCACAGAAGGTATCCACACAAACCCAGAAGGCACCGACTGCTACCCACCTAGGTTATTTGGCTTTACACACATATCCATGTAACTCTTGACCGTGCACCCAAGGTTAAATCAAGTGGAGTAGAAGATGATGCAACCAGGAAATGACATACCTCCGAGCTGTGTGAGGCTACTGCTGACATAACAGCAAAGGCCACATGACACTTCAAAAGTTACAAGACACTTTTATAAGTAAGAATACAGCCTGAAAGTAAAAAATAGAACATAAAAGTATGCGAAGAAATATAGGATTGTGAATTCTAAAGCCAGTCATGGAGTCATCTGTAACTATTATCAAGTCCTATGCACAGTGTATCAAATACCATTATGTGTGTTGTATTTTTGTACACAGAGCAGTGCAGTGGGCTTGGGTGCACCAGGTCAACACAAACACATTGTAACAGGCTCTGATGTCACTAGGGAATAGAAATTTCTCAGCTCCTTTATAATCTCATGGGATCATGGTAGCATATGTAGCCTGTTAGAACAATTACACAAATGGGGACCAGGTTATGAAATTCCAATTAATATTCCCAGCAAGTTTTTTTTGTAGGTATACTCCTGTTTTTTCTAAGCAGGATTTTTCTGGATATGAAAAGGCAAAGGAACTAGAATGGCTCAGACAACTTTATGAAAAGTATCACAGAAATATAAGGAAGAAAAAAGAAGGAATCAGACTACCTAATTTGAATATATTATGTAGCTATGGTAATCAAGACTGTTCAGTAGTTGGAGAGAGAGAGATGTATATGCCAACAGAACAGAAAATTCAGAAAGATTCATGCAAATACAGGTACTTTTTTCAGAGGGGGACAGGGCCTCGCTCTTCAATCCAGGCTTTACTTGAAGTCACTATGAAGGCTAGACTGGTCTCAAACTCATGGCAATCCTCCTACATCAGACTCCCAAGTGCTGGGATTACAGTCATGTACCACCACGCCTGGTTTATGTGATGCTGGGGAATCAGGCTCAGGGCCTTGTGCTTGGTAGGTGGCGCAGTTATTCATTGCTGGGACAGAAGACCTGGCATCCACAATTTAAGGAAGGAAAGATCACAGTTTCAGGTCCCAATCTCAACAAGTCGACCCACCCCCTCCAGACAAGCCCCAAGCATCTACCCCTTCCAGCCAGGTCCTACTTCCCAACAGCACATGGTTGTTCTATAGTTATCCCACATATCCAGATACATGAGGCTTTTGGGAAACACTCCAGACCCAAACCGTAGCATTAGGCAAGTACCCTAACTGCTGCACTATGACTCTACCTCCACCTGATTTTCGGCAGTGACTCAAAAGAAACTCATTGGAGAAAAGACAAGACTTTCAACAAAAAGTGCGTGGGCAGCTAGATATCTGTGGGTGAAAGACGTGGACATCAGTGGACATGTCTCATCTTCCAGAAAAATGGATTTAACACGGACCATAATGCATTTAAATACAAAACATAAAACTATAAAGCATTTAGAAAAGAGTTCTCAGATTTGATACCAAGTGAAAAAAATAATAGATAGGACTTCCACAAAATTAAAAACATTGCTTTGCCAGAGACTTTGTTAAAAAGATGAAATGGTGAGCTACAGAATAGAAGAAAATACTTGTAAACCACATGTCGGACAAAGGACTAATATTTGCATATATAAAGAACTCTAACACTGCACAACAAAAAATTATAAAATGTATAAAAGATATAAGGCAATGTTTCGTAAGAAAGCATACATGGATGGAAAAGATGGAAAGATGTTTAATATACTTAGCCATCTAGGAAATGCAAATTAAAAATATAGTGAGATATAATAACATAACTATCAAAGTGACTAAAATTTTAAAAAGAATAATGAAAGGTGCTCGACAACATGCAGAGAAATGGCATCATTCATTTGTTGCTAGTGAGATTGTAAAGCATGTAGCCACTGTGGACAGCGTATTGGCAATTTGTTTTAAAATTAAACATTTGAGATCTGGCAAAGCTTGTCCTCCTTCTACAGTAGGCCCTTCTTCCAGCTGAACAAACCTGTTCTCTCCCTTCAGAATCAGGTAGCATCAGGGAGGGACGGTTCCAGAGCATACCTTACTGTGGAGGGATAAGCCTGCCTTTGCATTGGGGGGGTGGGGGGTGGGGGGGTGGGCAACTTACTTTGAGACCTTCAGAGGACAACAGAAGCTCTGACACAGGAGCGTTGAGGAGATGTGACAGTAATCCCTTCACCTTTTGAACTGTCATGGAATCGAACAAAGAAAGGAAAATTCCCATCAGTTCTCTCACTCGGCAGCTAACTGTGAAACTGGCTGCTGTTGGAACACAATTGTGAGGACAGCTGCTCCATTCTTTCTTAAAATCAGTTTACCCAGGAAACGAGTAACGGAAGGCCTGAGTCCCTCCACCACTTGGCTGAGTCATTGGGGAAATGAAGTCAACGTTTGACCCAGTGTCCTCAAGGATGAGTTTTCATACCATTTCAGTAGTGTTTAACATTTCTTCCTTAATTTTAATAAATCGGAGATAATATTCTCAGCAGAGAGGAACAGGCAACAGAGAAGTCATGAAGTGTCCTTCCTAAGTCATTGTGATGACTTCCTCATGAATTATGGAAAGAATCCTGGGGTAGGGCTCAGGTGCCTCTCAGCCTCTAGGATTGGTTTCTCGCATCTATAAAACAAAGGTGTACACTAAGTGACTGACAAGGTCCCTCCTGGCACTATCCTCCTCATCACGCTGTGTACAGTGTTACACACACACACACACACAGACACACACACGACCACCAGGCTGGGAATATAATTTACCTGAGCTTTGGTCTGCTAAGAACACTGCAACGCTGGGTGTGGTGGTGCATACGTGTAATCCCAGTACTTGGGAGGCTGAGACGGTAGGACTGCTGTAAATTTAGGTAGGCCTAGACTACATAGTGAGTTCAGGACCAGCCTGGACTACCGAGTGAGACCTTGTCTCAAAACAATCAAAAAAGTAACAAACAAAATAGGTCTGTTTGTCAGATAAAGATGGCAGAGTCTTAGGAACTGAGGACAAACCTCAGTTCAGCTCTGTATCACAGCTGCCTACGTACCTCAGTTTCTTCGGGTGGCTGTGAATGGATGAATGATGAACGGCCAATATTTCCACATCTCTCTTGTTGTGTAGCATGGGTTTGACTTGAACAACACCTTCATTTTGTCATCGTCAACCTCAGTGGGCTTCCCTAACTGAGGAGTCTCCTTGAGGTCAAAATGACTGGCATGGAATTTTGTGAACCATTATTGGCACTGATGTTCTTTCTTTCTCTTCCTTTCTTCCTTCCTTCCTTTCTTTCTTTTTTTCAGTCAGGCTGGTCCTGAACTCATTACGTAGTCCAGGCTGGCTTTGAACACAGGCAATCCTCCTGCCTCCTCACCCAGAATGCTGGGATTAGAAGCATGTGCCATCCCTGGCTTGTGGTGCTGGGGAACACAAGGCCTAGTGCTGCCAAGCTATGCCGTGATCCCAGCCGTAACACTCTTACAGAGCACTGTCATTGTGTACTCTTCCCTGTAGAGAAGTAAAACAGTAAAATATGATGAATATGTACAGTTTTGTCTTCCATCTTCAGCTTGTAAAATCTCTAAGACTCAACCAAATTGCTCATTTTTTAGAGGGGAGCTAGAACTGTCATCTGTCAAACAAAATAGCAATAACATGGGTGAAAATAATTCTAGTACTTTCAAAAATGAATTAGCACCATCTCTTGCAAAAATACGTCATGACCTTCCCAAGAACCCAATAACCCAATAGTTTTTGCATGAAGAACTTTTTCCTGTAGGAATTCCTAAATGCCCTCACCTCTGCTTCATCACATGGCTGGACCTCTTTGGGAGATAGCTCTAACCCTAAGGTACCTGCTGCCACATTACTATTAATTATTGATCAATGAAACATTTATTCAGTCCACACCCCTCCTGATATAGAATCCCAGCTCTGCCAATTTTCTGCATAATCCAGGCAAGTTCCCTAAACTCCCTGATTGCCAGAGCTGGTTGCTACACTACTGTACTGGGTTGGGACCTGGGGCCAGTGAAGACGTGACCTTTACCTCATGGTTTATGATCCGGGGGAGGAGACAGCTGTGTAGGTGAGCTCCCAAGCACATGGTCTTCGTCCCCTTACTCTCTGATGCTGTTCCCTTCTCTGCTTCCTGGCTGCCGTCTGGTCAGCAGTGCTGCTGTGCCACGCCCTTCCACCACACTGTTTCTGCCTTAGGGCCAAATGGCCATGGACTGAATCCCTTTGTAACCAAGAACCAAAATACCTCCTCTTTTTCAAGCTGAGAATTTTTTTTTTTGTCCCAGCAATGGGAAAGTGACTAATACATATGGAAAAATAGAAGACAATCCAATAAGAGGGACTTATGTAGGTCACCTATGGTATAACTCTACAACGGACATTATGCACATTTCAAATATAATATATATTTATTGTCATGAAAATATATTTATGTTTTTAAGTGAAAAAACAAGTGCACAGAAATACAGTTGAATAGAGAGATGTGGAAGGCAGTAAGTGCCAAAGTAGTACCATTTATTTCTGTGTGGGTGGAAGTTTTTTTCTTCTATATGCTTTTCAACTGATTCTAGATTTTATTTTCATATATAATCAAACATCAAAAATAGTAAAGCTTATAAAGCCTGGAAGCTGACTATCTAAAACAAGTTGTTGCCCAAAGTGTCACAGGGTACTGAAAAACAGGATTAAATTAGGAAGCTAACTTTTTTTATTCTTAAAAAAAAGAGTACAACAAATTATAAATATAAATAGCCAACAAATCCTGCATGTGCCACAAAATCAAGAAAGACATCATTATTTTTAATCAACTATATTATTTGTAAATAACTTCCTGGCACACTTCTGAAGTACCATTTCCTTAAACTTTTCACCACTTTCTCTCTGTTCTTCCCTATCTATGATAAAGATTCTGTAATACCATTTTCCAGAGACTAAAAAGATAATTCAGTCTTTCAGTGTGGAAAGATGAAAATCAGTGGAAATTTAGTTTGAAAAATATTCGGATTTTTTTCAACCTCCCAACACAGCATTTATCGGTAAAGTTTTTTAGTTTTTTGGAGCTGTCATACTTGGAAAGATCACTATTCATTTTTTAAATACACGAGTTGTAATTTTAGGGGACACTTTGTGTCTCCTTTTCCAGCGATTCACCTTAAATGCTCAGACTTGATGGTACCCACGACCCACTTCATTACTGACGTCTCATCCGGGTGGTACAGTGGGAATGTGCTGTCATCCTTGTCTGGGTCTGTATTTCAGGTGACAACAGCGAGGGCTGTCAATGTGTTTTCTTTGTGTTTCTACAGCTCCCTCGTGCCATTGCTTCACTGGCCCCGTGATCTGGACGAACAACACATCGTCTCTGGTCGAATTGACCTTTGCCACTGTACCCTGTTTGCTGAGGTCGGAACATTTTCTCCTGATCTGAATTGGATTTAGCTGTCCTCTGCTCCCCCTTACTGTCCCTCGAGTCTTTATATTTTCCCTCTCGGTTTCTCTTGCCTGTAAATATATTTTGGAGATGGCCAAGGCAACGCTTCTACCTCACCCATGGAAACGCTCCAGGATGCACTTCCAAATAGCAGCTGAAATGTCCCACTCGGGTTGTGTGACATACGCCGCCGCCATCCCTGTGAAAGAGAGAAACAAGGCCCACTGGGACAGTGTCCTAGTAATGGCAGGAGGCGTCTCGTTGACTTCACTGTGGACAGCAGACCACGGTGCCTGGCCAGAGTAACCAAGAAGGGGGATCCTGCACAAGCTGCGATGTGGGCAGCGGGAAGCCTCCCCAGACCTGCGGAGGGGGCAGTCCCCGGCGCTCTGCCTCCCCATCCCCTCCCAAAGCCATCTGTGCCGGCAGGCGGGACAAGCTTGCGTGGGGTCACGCCCTGCCGCGGTTAACACACTTGGAGGCTGACCAAAACGCGAAAATGGGACTCTGGGCACAACAGCCAGGCAGCCGCATACGTGAGCAGCTCTAGCATTGAGACCTGTCTTGGCGGGGTTCCCCAAGGGCCTGTGGCCACTTCAGTACCACCAGGCGAAAAGGCAGCCGTCCTAACCATTTATGGGGAAAGAGGCTATCTTTGAAAGTTTCATTCAGACCTATCCCACGCGCCCATCCAGGCAGGGCCTCTCCCCGCCGGGCCAGGGGGCGCACAAAGGCACCCTAAGGGGGAGCCCATTCACTTCCTGGCACACCTGTCTACCCTCCCAGGCCCTCACGGGTCTTGTCCCCTTCTCTCTGGCTTATCACCTCCACTTCCTATGGCTTCCTTTCCCTTCCAGTCCTTTATTTCCCCCCAGTACTGTAGACTGAAACCAAGGCTTGGGCAGCTGGCCTGTTTATTTTACTTTATTCTCTTGAGGCAGGGACTTGTTAAGCTGCCCAGGCTCCAACCTGAGATCCTTCCAACCCAGCCTACCAGAAAGCTGAGATTGCAAGTAAGCGTCAGTCTATTGTAACACAGCAGCCACAGTGACCTGGTCAAATGCTTGACCTCTGCTTCCAGCATCCGCTCCAAGAGCCGCATTCTCCTCTGAAGTTTCTAAAGTGGTCAGGCTGTTTTCTGTGGGATTGGAATTGCTCTGGGCACGGCCTGGACCACATTTCCCAGAAGTCCACACGCCCCCTCTCTCACTTCTTACAGGGAAGCCTTGCTGACCTATTAATGAATCACACTGGGAATCGAACACTGAGAGTTCTGAAGCTACATCTCTAAGCTCTTTTTCTTTTCCTTTTAAGACAGGATTTCACTAAGTCACTAAATTGTCCAGGATTTGGGGTTCAAACCTGCCATCCTCCTGCCTCAGCCTCCCAAGGATCACTGGAGTTCCAGGCTTGCCCCACCACACCTGGTGATCTTCCTATTTAAAAATGCATCCCCAGTACCCTCCGTATCTTGTCCTTGGTCTTTCTTTCCAGAGAGTGCCACCACCCAGCACACTACCATTCGCTCAGCGTCTGTCTCCTTTCTGTCACTCTTGAGCCGTGGCTGCATCTCTGTGCCTAGAACAGTGACTGACACACAGTGGCTGGTTCCTGGTAAGCAGCCAGCAGCCCGTGGGTGGCCTTACCACAGGCCAATTCCCCTAAGAGAGAAGGACAAACGTGAACTCGTGCTGACATTTGCCAGCATTTGGCAACTTGTTTTGGTAAAGAGCTCTCTTCTTGTGAAGTGAGTCACCAGAGGACTGGATCCCTGAACTCAAAACCCCCATGTGCCTCCTCCTCCCCCGCCTGTCCTCCCAGACAGAATCCAGGGTCCACGTGGGATTCATAGGAAATTGCCAAATCATATCATTTCTCTTCCCAGTTCAAGGGAAAAACCCCAACTAGGAGTGCTCAAGCCAGAGGGACACTTGAAATGTTTGTTCCTGTTTATCTTTTCTGCATTTTGATTTTTCTTTGTCCTCCTGATTTAAGGATAAAAGGAACCAAACTGGGTTACAGAAAAGCAAAAAGGCTGTTGGAAGGGCATCCCTGTCAGAGAAAGGCTGGCACCGTGGGTGGCAAATGAGATCAGAACGGGCAAATACGTGCGTGTTACTTACAGGTAGATGTTCAGAGATGCTAACACGAAACACATTTTCAAAATGTTTGAAAAAGAAGTCAAAAAATGACTTGTAGCTCTGCCGTCATGGGGAGAAAAGCTAGCACACTGGCATATTCTCTTCCAATCTCTTTTTATATGTATAGGTTTTTATATACCTGTAATATTTTTGTATTTTTTTTCTCACTTTACCTCCTATCAAGTAAATCTTCCATGTGGCAAAGTTACCTACTGCTTGTGATTTTGGTCATGTGTAAAGTTGTTCTGTGACAATAACGAATTTTGTTGAGCTATGTAAGCTATTTAAGCTCTACTGGGGCATTTATGCTGCTTGCAACCTTTTTACTCTTGCCATCTTATGAACTTACAGTGGATTTTGTGTTGTTCTAAGTACACTCAGTGATCTTCCTACAATTATGTTTTCTACAAGTGGGAAGACCGGGCCAAAGTGATGCCTCATGGGAGGAGCTTGAAAGTCACCGTAAAACTGTTTCCCAGTTGATTTGTACCAATTACAACGATGTCAGAGAAGAGTTACTAATTTCCAGTAGACATTTAGCTAATTTATATTCTAAAAGGAGTCTTAAATATGGATTTTTTTTCCTGTATCCCTTTTCCTTGACTATTTCTTCTGTGGGAAATGCCAGCTCATGGCCACTGTGCCGCTCATCTTGGGGGTCCTCTCAATACTTCTCTTATTTTCTATGTGTGAGGCTGGCCAACACTTTCTAGTATGCATTGCATTTTCCTCACCGGCCTGTCTTAAATTTCTGGCTGTATTAACACCACACAAAAGCAAAATTAATTAATTACTTAATTTATGAGACAAGTTCTCACTCTGCAGTCCAGGATGGTTCTGAATTCACTGTGCAGCCCAGGCTGGCCTCAAACTTAAGGCAATTCTCCTGCTCCAGCCTCCCAAGCGCTGGGATTGCAGGTGTGTGCCATCACGCCTGGCTTATGTGGTGCTGGGGAATCAGATCTAGGGCCCTGCTCTTGCCAGGAAAATGCTTCAATCGCTGAGCTATGCCCATAGCCAAAAGCAAAACTTATTACAGAAAGTATCTGCAGACTTAAAGTAGGATTCATAGCAGGGGATAGTGGACCTACAGCCCCATGACAAGGGCGGCAAGGAAGGCTGCCTGGGCAGGGAGCCCACTGGCTATATTAAAACAAGTCAGCACCATTTGTAAGCATACAGTTTGTTTGTTTGAGACAGGGTCTCACTCTGTAGCCCAGGCTGGTCCTGATCTCACTACGGAGCCCAGGCTGGCCCTGGGCTCACCGCAATCTTCCTGTCTCAGCCTCCCGAGTGCTGGGATGACAGGTGCGCACCACCATGCCCGGTTTATGTGGTGCTGGGGAATCAAACTCAGGTACTTAGCGCTTGTCTTAGCGCTTGCTAGGCAAGTGCTTTAGCCACTAAGCTGTCCCTCCAGCCCCAGCATACAGTTTAGATGGTACCATTGTCACTTCTCCTATTGTCCCAGGTCCAGGTATGGTGGCTATGCTGCACAGGCCGCAAGTGTGGGGGGCAGGGAGGTGGCTGTCACCCTTAGTCCTCTCCTCATCCTGCGCCTTTCTCCTGACAGCTTCTACCCCTTTTCAGGGCACACTCCTCTCCACGCTTTTACCGCAGCTGGCAGTCAGCAGGCTGGCCTCCATTCTCACCGCCTTCCAGGAAGCTGACAGCCAAAGTCCGGGCTGGCGGCTCACCCCATCATGCCAGCACCCAGGGAGGCAGCGGCAGCGGGACCGCAAGGTCCTGCCCAGACTGGGCAATTCAGCCAGACCTTGTCTCAAAATCAAAAATGTGACAAGGGCTGGGGATGTAGCTCAATGCCAAGACCCTGAGTTCAATCCCCAGGGCTACACCAACCTGGAGGTCAAAAGTGCCCCACGGGGAAGCCCTTTTGGTCAGGTTCCCACCCACCCACCTGGATTCGCGGTTTGTCTTTCTCGCAGAATGCTCTTCACAGCACGCAGACCACAAATCTGTAACCGACCGTTTTTTCTTTGCTGCGCACAATCATCTTGACGTGGCATGTTTTCAAAGGGCAGGCAGGTGGAGGGGGACACGGCACGGCTCTGCCCGGTGCCCCGTGTATGGCAGGCCCCCGTCCTAACCTGCAGGGCGTCTCTCCTCTGACCTGAAAGTAGAAAATAGTGACACGAGGTCCATTTCCCCTTGGCCCGTGCGGGGCAGGTACTTGGATCAGTCACGAACGAACGTCCGCCGTGGCGGGCTCGTTCGCAGCGACTCGGGCCAGCTGCCCCTGCCCACCCTCCGCTCCAGGAACTGACCCTCCCCGCCGCGGGCACCGGGTGGACGGGTGCACGTTCCCGCAGCGGCCGAGGGACTCGGGGAGCGGCTGTCCCCTCCCCCGCCCGAGCCGCCAGGTCTGCGGAAGGAGTGAGAGTGCCGCCAGGTGACACCGCGCCCGGAGAAAGTCCCCGAGACCACGAGCGCTGGGAGGTGACGGGGGCGTGGCCGGCGCAGGAAGGCGCCGGGGGAGACCGGGAAACGCCGCCAACCCCCAACCACTCACTCCCGGTTCTCACCCTGTTTCCCGAGAGCGGCGGGGGGTCCCCAAAGGCCGCGCCTGCAGGCCCCCACCCGCCCGGGGTCGCCCGTCGTGGGTGGGCTTCGCGTGCCCGCCGGGTTTCGGGGCCACCACGTGATTTCCAGGAAGCGCGGGGCCCGCGGCAGAAAGCCGCGACAGGGGTGGGATGCGGGACCGCGAGTCCGGCGGGGGCGGGGCGCGGCGGCGGGTGGGCGGGG